>VNKC01001660.1:0-30246 GCA_008042775.1 Drosophila pectinifera | reverse complement strand
GGGGGAATAATCTTTTCAAATTTCCAAATACTTAATGCTAAATATGTAACTTCACCACCAAGGAACAGAAACCAGGAGGTGCCCGAAATAAAAACAGCATAACCGGACGGATAATATATTAAACTTAAACAATGGGGCTGGTGGTAGGAAAGATGTCGTACTTTATGGGCAACGGAATGAAGTTACAGCCACAGAAGATTTTGCCCTGTCAATGTTAATGGAAGCCCCTAGAGACTTACGTCTATATATTATATATACTTTCAATATTAAATACGAATAATGTGACTGAAAGTTTAGAGCATCTTAGGGGATATCTTTTCAAATTCCCAAATACTTAAGGCTAAATATGTTACTCCACTTACCAAGTATGTTGCAATTGAAAACCTACATTCGAGTTGGGATTCAAGTTTGGTTTTATTTAGTTCATTTATTTATACAGAGGGTGCTGTGCAAACTAAGTGCGCTTTTTGCTTGGGTTGGACTCCAGAAATGAGTCTGGGGTTCTTTTGTTTATTTAAACTTCTTTTAAGATACGTTGTGCTTTTGAGATTCGTGTGGATACTAACTAAATCGAATTCAAGACTAGAAGGAACGCTTTAACACTATTGAAACGAATAACTCTACGGATAAAAGGTGTTTAGATCGGGTGTGTGGGAAGAAAGTGGTAATAAATTTGGAACGAAAGTGGTGGAAGAAGCTTCGTAAAATCGATCGTGTCGGAGGACTTACTGCCAGGAGAAGCTGCCGGTGATGCCGTCTTTGAGCCGGTCGCGCAGGGATCGCTGGCGACTGGGCCCCGAGCCGGTCAGGGGCGGCAGGTTGGGGTTCTCGCCGTCCTCCAGCACGGTGGCTATGTTCGAGGCGGAGGTGGAGATCGGCGCGCCGGCGTGCTCCATGATCGGCGGCTGCTGGTGGTGATAGTGGTGCTGGTTCGACTGCTGGTGGTGTGGCGATCCCGATCCCGATCCGGGTCCAGAACCCGGCGCCCCTGCCGCCGGATCTCTGCTGTTCAGATGGCGCCGGAACGAGCCGTGACGTGGCGAGTTTTCGCGCGACATTACGGATCGATTTTGATATCGATTTGGGTTTCGATTTTAAGCGGTTCGGTTTGCCGGTTAGTTATCGATAGGAATTTCGCATAAAACAATTAGAAGCATAAAACAATTAGTTCAATTTAGAGCCAATTATCTAAGGCCTTGTCTTATTTTTCTCTTTGGTTTTGTTTTAGATGAAGAAAACGAGCGAGCGAGTTGAACTTGCTTGATATTTTGGTTTTAGTTTAACTTTGTTGCTTAGGTGGTGAGTTTATTGAGATTTAAATTGCACATAGAGCCAAAAAGTATTAACGGTGTGTAAAAGTTGGCTATTCGGGGGGTTAGGCATGTAGCAAAGAAAAATATCAAAAAAGAGTACAGTTGAAAAACGGTATAGAAAACGGATCTCATAAGACTGGGCATACGCGACACTTAGAGGCAAACATTGGTCGGGACTATATGTCCCTTTGGGGGATGGAAATGGTGCGGGGGATTATTAGCAGCGAAAAATGTATAACTTGTACGGTATTATATATTATAATGGTTGTGAGTGGTTATAGTATTGAGTAGTATTGAGGGAGAGTGTAATAATTGTATTATTTGTAGTATCGAAATATAAGTAGTATTAAAGTATATAAGTATGAAAGAATAAAATAGTAGTAGGTAATAGTTGAAAGAGTGTTAGTACATCTATCCCCTGAGAATGATAAATCTCATTATTATTTATTATTTATTTTTAAAGTAAGAGTGATGATTTCTTCATTCTTAAGGAATAGATATTTTCAAATTGAGATTAAAAGTGTATGTGTGGGTTAACAAAATATATATTGTATTGTTTATAGAGAGTATATAAATGTATTTAGAAGATTTGTATAAGAAAGTAGTAGTTCAGGTTGTATAAGAGTTGCTTTCGAGCCGTATTAGAGTTAAGGATAAGAATCTTAAGCGTTCGCAAGCAGCATGCCTTCTATATATATGGATATACGGTTACATGTTGGTTAACAGCTTTTAGAGGAATTAGGAGATAATACTTGTAGGATAGATTGGAAAAATGTGGAAAACTCTGACAAACTCAGATAGGTGGTGTTAATGTTAATGTTGCAACTTTGGAGGAAGGAAAAACGCACATTTCCGTTCGTGTGTCGTCGACTGCTAAGCTCAGGAATCAGGACTCGGATGTGTGAGTGTTAGCGTTACGGGTAATCCAATGTTCGGAAACTCGGGAACTGAAAGCGGTTCGTTCGACTGTACGTTCGGGTGGCGGGGTCAGTAGTATTTACATGTGTCTGGCTAGGTGTTGGGCTGACTGGCAAGGGGCAGATATCGACACGACTCGGCTGTCGGGTTAGCTATAGGTGGCATAGCAGATACGGGGCAGATCGGCCGAGGTGTCGGAGGCATTCGCCGCCCCTTCGAAGGCACACAGATAGCACGGGCACGGGGGGGAGTTGGAGGTCATTATATTCATTACGGGTTGGAACGATCAAGCAGTACATTTAGTAGTAGACATATATGTGGGGGCAAGGCAATCTATGTTTGATATATTCTCTCTGCTGTTCTGACGTCTTCAGTAACTGTTTTGCACAAATATTGGCAATATATCTGTATCTGTATCTGTATCTGTATCTGTATCTGTATCTATGTGGCTACGGGCAGACGATTACGGGTCTGGATATGGGCTAGTTGGGTAGGTGTCTGTTATAGGAGCTTTGTTGCTTAATTAGCTTTGGCTATCATAGTTTAATTAGCAATATGCATATTCTGCTATTTGATATTTGTTCAGTGTGTTTCTGTTCTGTTTCTGTGTTTGTTTTTTGGTTGGTATTAGTATTGGTTTAGTGCTGCAATTTGCTTGTTTAGAGTTCTGGGTCCGGTGTTGGTCTTTGTGGCGTGTTCGATTGGATTCGAGTTGGATTATTTGTGTGCGCTAGATAGTTGTATTATTAGCATTATCATTATCTTTAGTTTTATAAGTGGATTAGAAGATATTGGGTATCTGATGGGCAACGAACCTGCAACGAGAGAAAAGGAGAGGGGGTTTAACATTTTAAATACATATTCAATAGTAAGAAAGCTATAGTCGACCCTCAACTCAGTTGTTATTTGTATTATCTTATATACACACTTGGCTATTAACTCGGATACACTATTAAACCTTATCCTTAAACCTTTAGCCCACAATCATAGCTCAATGTCATCCTGCTTCCCTGAGGCATGCAAAATTGTTTACCAAGAAAAATGGTTCCAAGTTCCCCTGGAATATCCTCTATACATATACAACAATTGGATTAACAAAGTATAACTCAACTAAAAACTTCTGACAGCGATCTTTACCGCCTGCATAAACACGATGACAAGAAGTTGGCTAAAGCGACCCAAAAACAAAAAGTCTGTGCAAACTTTTAGCCAACATTCAAAGCCAATTTTCAGGGCTTTTGTTGTTTCGGCTCCCGTCGTTGCTGCCACCGTTATGAAGCGTGCAAAAAAGCGTAAAACTTTCTCCTCGTCCTCCGCCCTGACTGCAGTGGAAAAGGGAAAAATCCAAAGGCAGCGGGGAAATAACCAGCGAGTCATGAATTTGTAATAACCCAAAGTGAATGCAAGTTACCCTAACGATGTCGCATCCTAAGAAAATTTAACAATAAAGTTCATTTTTTATTAAACTTTATACGTTTCTTGGCAAATATTAAAATTAAAGTGTATTCCAAATTATCAAAGAAGTTATAAGTATTTGTGGATTACTGGCTGAAAAGACTACGATTTTATTTTGAATTTGTAGCAGTTCATAGAGCTTAGTTATTTACTTATTCAACAATCGTTTAAAAACAATATGTATTTCTTATAAATCCTCCATTTAATACTAAAATCTGTGAAGTGTACTTATCCTTTACCCTTCCTTTACGTTTATCATTAACCTATAATTTATTCAGTTAGTTTAAGAATAAAATGCATTTTTTATTAAACTTCTTTTCTTGGCAGATATTAAAATTATACAAAGTGCATTGCAAAATAACAAAGAAGTTCTAAGTATTTGTGGATTACTGGACGATAAGACTTTGATTTTATTAGGTATTTGTATTTGTTTCTTCTATTTATACAACAATCGATTAAAATCAATATGTATTTTAGATTAATTTATAATTTCGCTTTACGATTTCTTAACTTCCATTTAATTCTAAAGCCTGTAAAATCTACTTGTCCTATCGCCTTCCCATACCTTTATCCCTTACCTATAACTTATTGAGTCATTTCTTAATTCATAATTCCTTTTCGAGAGAAGTGTACACTTTCTGGTCCACAATTCCGCACAAATACAATTTCCAGCACTTGTGTTGATTGCGCACTGAGCGGGTGCAAACATGGTTCGGGAGAATGCATAAAAAATGAAATCCAAGTCCCCACAAGGACAACAGCAGCAACAACGTCGATTTCTAGTGGGCAGGAGGGAGAAACGTCCTCATAAATGCTCGCTTTGTCGATTGGCAGAAATGCATTTTTAGCCATCAAATTCCGCCGAATAACGCACTCAATGCCATTGCGCAAATCGCGCTCGCTTCGGCCCCGATGATTTCGCCCATTTGGCGTTTACATTGCGAATGAATTGTAACAGGATATGCCGGCGAAGCCTTGAAGTCCTCCAGGCCCGGTCGTGACTGTGGGACCAATGTCAAGTGGCTATGGAGTGTTTCGGGGCCTCAAAGAGCGCTGAAGCCGCTAAATGAATTATGCATGCCTCCAAGGGACAAGGAGCTTTCCTGCCACATTATGCATTGGAAAAGCTAAACGGATTTAAGATCACAACGATGCCTAGCGATAGTTGACATTTCGGTATGGAAATCATTGCTAAGCTAGGCCGTTTTATAGAGGGAAAAATGAAGGCTTGACTTTACATCCTATATATAATTTAATATTTAAAATACTTCAGTAAATAGCTATCACATATAGAATATATAATCCAAATTATTATGTATGGAAATCATTGCTATGAAATATAGAATATATATTATTCAAATTATTATGTATGAAAATCATTGCTAAGCTAGGCCGTTTTATAGAGGGAAAAATGAAGGCTTGACTTTACATCCTATATATAATTTAATATTTAAAAAATTTCAGTAAATAGCTATCATATATAGAATATATAATCAAAATTATTATGTATGGAAATCATTGCTATGAAATATAGAATATATATTATTCAAATTATTATGTATGAAAATCATTGCTAAGCTAGACCGTTTTATAGAGGGAAAAATTAATTCTTGAGTCAGTTTACATCCTATATATAATTTAATATTTAAAATATTTCATTAAATAGCTATCATATATAGAATATATAATCCAAATTATTATGTTTTTCAGTATTAATATGGGAATTTGTATTATTTATATATTTATTTTATATGTTAGGTAAATGAAGGCTTGACTCAGTTTACATCCAATATATAATTTAATACTTAAAATATTTTGCTAAATAGATATCAAATATAGAATATATAATCCATACATAAACTTAAATTGCAGCAGCTAGATAAGAGAATTAGCATAGTAATTCATTTTAACTAAGCTTCTGAGACCGGAATTTGTAAGTTCTACAAGGAATAATCTTGTAATATATTTACTATATTATGTATAAGGTAACTGAGGCCGTGACTTTGTTAGATAAGGAATATAACAAAATTATCCAAAATATACAAACAAGCTCATCCACAATTATACATAACAATTAACCATATTAATCCACAAACAGCACAAAAGTATGCTATCAATTTTGAAGTCACATAAATGAACTCATTTATGTGACTTCAAAATTGATTGTGACTTTGATAAATTGATAATGGCCTCTCCATATATATATATTATATATACAATAACAATTAATCTCATTCATGGGCTAAATCGAAATGGGGCAATATTCATACCCCTCACAGCTCCACGCCCGTTCAATATTTAATTTACTGCCGGGCAGATGGCGATTTTTGGTTTAATATCCTTTGCGCTGTAATTAAGCCAACGTCAACGCCAACGACAAAGAGAACGACAACGCCAACGCCAACACAAGCGCTCAGGGCAGAAGCTTTGGCTTAAACGCAGACACATGGCCAAGAGCCGAGCTGAACTAAGCCGAACTGAACACTGAACTGAGCAGCCGAGCAGTCAGTCCTACATAAAAGGATTTCAGCCGTCTGCACTCGCACACACGCTCATTATGATTATTATGAGTAGTTCCCAGTGCCGGCATCCAAGCCATGTCTGTTGCTCCATCCTTCGACGTAATGGCCGTCGTACTGCCTCGATCCTTTCCCCTCTCCGTTGCACACAGGGGGTGGCTGCCAAAGGGGCCTGGGGATGGGCCTGGGCGGAGGGTGGCAATGCCATAAAATGAGCATCGAGGCGCATTTAATACTCGCACTTGAAGCTTGTTCTAAAGGACGTACTGTGGTTGCCACATGATTAAATTATTAGCGCATCGTAAAAACATGAATCCTTATTCAATTTGAATCAAGAGAGAGTCAAGACGAGACCTAATATTGTATTGTGGAAATTTGAATTAAAGTTTACATTGAATTACTATTTATAATAGCACTTTTATAAATAGAAACCTTACCTAAATATAACTCCTGCTTTAAGCCTGATTCTTGTCTTCTTTTTTAGGTTGAGAAGCCTGCCAGAGGTTTTTTCAGATATATAATACATATCTGTAGGGGAAACACCAGCTCAACCACTGTGCTGCCGCACAACTCCTACCGATTCCCGAGTCCTGGGCGGAAGTGAATGTGTGTGCTGCCCTGGGTGTGTACTATATGTGGCCATGAGCAGCTCGCAATCGCATACATTTCCCGGCATTACAAGCTCGCTTTTTAATATGTGTGCATGTCTCCAGTGTGCCCACCGTGCGGACGAGTGTGGGTGTGTGTGTGAGTGAGGGATGAGTAATGACTGCCTTCGGCCGGAGCATTTCAGCAGTTCAGCATTGGCAACGCGTTCCAATGTCCTTACATAGACAGTCGTTCGTTTTGAAGGCTATGCACTTAGGCGAGGTCATAAATATGCGACGGAGAAAGGGGAAACGGGAAATGGCACGAAAGGGAGAGTGCTGAAATGTTGTGTAAAGTGTGTTGGCCAGCTTTAAGCCCAAAGGCTTTAACTGCGGACAGCTCACACACTTCCACACTTTTGACAAACAAATGAAATAAAAAATGCACAGAGGAAAATTAATAATATTATTATTTCTCCTATAAGCTATATAATCTTTAATGCTTTAATTGAGTGTGACATGAGCTTACAAGTCTATCTGTCTTATACAAATATATTTAATAATTGAACAATAGTTTCTAAAGTTCATTCATTTCACATCTCGGCCTGAAATGTCTTGAAGTATTTGCCTAACGTGTGTTGCTTATACAGGAATCTACCGAAAATTGTATCAGTTTGTTCCCAAACCTGACCTTAGATTGGTAAAATTAATTAGAAAGAAATATAAGTCTACATCCTAATAAATTTCTGAGATTTACCCGTTTTAGTAAATAATCAATTGCGTACTTTAAATAAATAAAGAATCTCTGGTAGAGATTTAATTAAATTGAAAGCAAGCATTAACTTGATTTTCTCAAAACCAATCACACAATTTAAATGACCGAATGAGATTGCCTTTTACAGTGCAAGCACTGGGAGGACATTTGCATAGCGCCGAACCGCGTGCAGCTTCCGCCATCGCATCCTTTTGGAGTCCCGGCTGGCTGCCTGTGACGCTCCTTCGCCTTCGCCTTCGCCACTCCCCGGTCCCTGGCGGCATTCATTCATAATTGCAGGATGCATTTTGTTTTAGTGCTCTCGGCAGCAGCCCCTCGTGCTCTCCCTTTCTGGCTGGGCAAACACCAAGGATATCCTTGAGTTGGCACTGAAAAAATATTTGCATTTGCTCAGTTCCTTTGTTCCCCGGCTCGCTCTGCCACTTGTCGCCCCTTTAACGAAATCCCCACGCTCAAATGTTCAACTCTCATTCGCCCTAATTGAGCTCGCGGGCAGGAAGTGGGCGTGGCACTAAATTTAGTTACTCTTGGCCCAGTCCATGTGTGTGGCTGTGCGAGGGTCCAGCAAATGCAAATTGCACTCGCATATTTTACACGCCCTTCGGGCCACCAGGGCGCATACGTAATGGAATTGACAGCGCGGAAAATCGGAAATTCTAGTGCCAGGGCGCTCGTCCTGCTGCACACAGCGACACAGCGACGAACTGGTGACCAAGTGCCAGTGTCTCTGTGCGCGCCCGTTGAGCCCAGCCCAGTTTTTGTTCCAGGCAAATGTAATTTATGCCTATAATGGAGTCCTTTCTCCGCCATGTGGCTTTTGTTCTCACAGGACTGCCACCAGCGGAGGCAGCGGCAACGAAGGGGCAAATGACACATGGATATGGGCGATCAGGCAGTTAATGCCCTGGGATTGGCTCCATTGAGCGCCGGACAAAGTGGATTTCGAATAAGTTTTATGGATTAGCCGACGTGGAATTTGAATTCGATGTCGGGCACAGAACTCTGCCTGACTTACTAGTTTGAAAGAGTCTGCCATTGTTAAATAGTTCTGTCAGTTATTATTCTAAATAACCTTAGCTAGGAATTCAATTACGTGATTTTCCTTCAATTCATTTGTTCCAATTTATTAAAATGTAATTTTATTAGCTTAAACTGGCTTTTTCAGCATATTAGTTAGCCCAATGTCACCACCATTCCAAGCAATTGCGCTAAACTACCCATATTTCCACTACAGTGAGCCATAAGCAGACACAATTAGGTCAAATAATTTGCATATGTTATAAGTCACTAAAAACTAATGTAATAAACATTCCATTATCCCAAAATCTGACATATTTTTACTAAAAACAGCCTTTTATATTTCCTAAACTATGTGTAATAAAATCGTAGTATATTTATATGCATTTAAAGAATAACTCACTCTCTAGGTGCCATTCAGATTCAGTTAGGGGCACCTTTTAAGGCCCCAGAAGTCTGTCACTATCTAGTAAGCCCCGCCAGTTCCTGGTATGACGGCATGCACAAGCATTCACATAAATTTCAACAATACTTCTACGGCTTCCAGCTGAAACTAATTCCTAATGAAACGCTGTCGGGGAAGGTAGTTGGGCGGTGGTGTAAGCCTGAAATATGACAGAAATTACATCGACACGAGCTGGGAATGTTTTGGTTTTGGCTTTCATGACAAAATCAATTGCCCAGCGGCAGAGGGCACAACATGAGCGAAATTCAGCCCAATTAAGTTGTGCCACAGAGGCAGTGGAAAAACAATGAGGCAGTGGAAAGCAGATGGCTTACATTAATCAAAATATTTGCCAGATAACTGGGTCAATAGCTGGCTAGGGGAGTGAGTCATGTTTTGGGGCCTCAACAACAACGTTGCGAAATTGCGAAGCAGTTGAGCGCATTACTTAACATTACTGAAGGAGCCCTTGTGCCTGCCTAACAGAGATTTCGCCAAAGAGCCGGCTTACAATTGGGCCGCAGGATAATGGAGGACTTCCCTCCGCCTCCGTGGCCACTTCGGCTGCATTAGCGACAACCTTGCCGCAGACTGAACAAAAGAAATAAAGCACTGACATTGACAGACTTAGCTAATGTTGACATGACTCTCTCTGGATCTCTCGAGTTCCGCAATTTGCATTCGCATTCGCATTTCCATCTGCATCTTTGGGTTTGTCAATTATTCCCTGCATCTGTAATTGCAATTCGTGCAGCTGCGGGGGGCTGAGGGGCGGCTGTTTGAGCCATGCACAAACGGATTAGGCAATAACAAAAGCGCATTACAAGTGGATTTAATTGCAGGCTTAGTGGGTGGCTCTGCTCGGCAAATTACGTATACGCAGCGTTTGCCCTGCGGTTGTGCGTCTATCTTGTGGGCGAGTGTTTGCCCAGGCAGCGAGCAGGTTAGTTAGTTATGCATTGCCAGCTCAAGGAATTAGCCAACAGTCGGGCCAGAAGCATGCGCTTTCAAGGCAAGACAGACTTACGGAAGATTTGAGTTTTGCTGTTCGGGAAATACCTGGAGAAAGTTATCGACAAGTTGGGCCTTGGGAACTTATAAGGCTATTTCAGTGGTTGAGTACTAGCAAATTCTGCTACAATTACTTGCTCACTGATTACAGAATAGGCTTATGTATGAGTTTACTTGATATATAATATAATTATATATCTTTTAATGAACATTTTCAGTGATAACTAAATAAGACATAAATATACTACTTTGGTTAGAAACATATAGATACAGAATTCTCCAAACAGCATAATTAGAAAATATTTTTCAGCCAAGTTCGTCTGTTCGTATAAATACCTAGATATTAGAGACGTTAATATATAGCTACTCCTACCGAATTCTGTGAATATATTCCTAAAATCCTCGACTTTCTGGGGAAAATAAATATATAGAAAATAATACCCTTGCTTACTGTTTTATTTTATAATTTACCCCACAAATTTGTAAGTATATTATAAAGAAAATAATTTAATTTTAACCATAAAAGTACGTGGAATATGCACTCATTGGTTGCCAGTTCGGATCTTGGCTCACGCGTTTTAAAAATTTCACTTTAAAACACTTCCTCTGGGAAATATCGGCTATGAGACTCAAGTCCTATTCTCAGAAGAGTCATAAGCAATTTCTTTTAAGCTGACCCCATTTATGGCATAAAGTTTCGTTAAGACAATTAGCTTCCAGACATTTGTCAAGCCGTAGCTATAGGCCCCACCCCCCATTGCTATTCTGGCCAACACGTACACACACCCATAGGACCCTGGGCGCCTGCAGAGTCAACAATTTATCAGCGTTTTAATTAACATACGCGGCAGGCACTAAAAATAAAAGCCTGCAGGAGCGTAAAATATTACGGCAGGGGCTGTTGGTGGGCGGTGAGCTGGATTTAACTGCCGAAGGACCTGACACGTGCCGCGCAATTAAAACGAGAATGATGACAATTAAAGGTGCGATCTGCGAATGGGTTCAGCAATGGGTCAACGCATTTCGCCTGAGACCCTACACCCTCGGTCCAAGATGTCATAAAACAAAAGTGACCCCGAAATAAGGGCCTTGGCATACACAGAAAATAAATATGTCATCAGCAAATGTCCAAGTTATTCCTTTTATGTCGTTTTCGAATCGGTCAACCATTACAAACTATTTAAAAAATCAAGGAAGTACAATTCCAATAAATATAATCCGAAGATTATTATTAGATTATATTTCTTTGAAGCCTTACTCATAATGAAATAAATCACCTTAAACTTTATAATTATAGTATCTAGTTGTTTAAAGAATTTTCAAATACTGCGAATCTGAAGCCTATCTTGTTCCATCAAGGCAGGTTTTCTTCGGAACCTTAAAATTCTTAGAAGTCTTACATGTTTTATAGATCAAAAATGAATCCTGATCAGGAGTTTAAAGTCTGGTTTGCTCTAACTTATCAGGACTTCCTACAAAATCGATTAAAATTGTTTTTTTCCGTGTAGCTTTAGGAAATACGGGTTGAGAGGATGAGGCAGGGACAGGGTTTAAAGAGGGTTGGGTTGGCCCCACAAAAAAGTAAAAGTCCTGCGGGTCCTGCGGTTACCTCTGTGTCTTTCGCGTAAACTATTAAGCAATTTCGAAATTTCCCAGAACTTATGCGTAATTGGCACGCGAATGGAAGACACAAAAGAAGCCAAGGAACACACACACTCCCACACACTCGGACACATACACGCCGTAGGAGCGTTTCCGTCTTGGAGAAGTTGTGCTTCCTCTTCTTTTTTTACTGAATGAAAACGGCGCAGCCAGCGAAAAGCTGTGTCCTCTCCCACGCTCTCTGTCGCTCTCTTATCCACCCTCTCCCTCGCTCGCTAGCCAGCTGTCCCGTTCGCTCATGCTGGGGAAATATGAAAAATGGTGAAAAAACAAAACCTTGTCAAGGACAAAGCACGCGACACGGCCAGAAAACAGCTGAGCCGATGTTTGTTGTTGTTCGCGCCTCGCGGTCTCTCTTTCCCACTGACTCACTACCCCACTCTCACCCTCTCTCTCTGTCTCTCTTTGTACTAAAATTGAATGTTAGGCAGTGCGCATGCTGTTAAGCTAACAGACCTCGAGGCTCCACCGATAACAGCTGGCGTGCACTATCTCTGTTAAGCAGGGCAAGCCCACAGAATTGATTATTGGATTTCAACACCAAACAAATACAGAGCCGCCTCAACCCACGAACACTATATGCAAGGATCTGCATAAAGAAAAGCCTTCACTCTTCACTCTATCCTTAAAGTCCTTCGGCGTTTAGTATAGTCTCCATTGTTTGAAGACTTCAAGTTATTCATATAAAGTTTACAAGTCAAATATTTTGGTTTATCTTCAAGTTTAGGCCTGGATTTTTGGTATTAGCCAGTTTTTTACACTCGCCATCCTAGGATTCTGTAAGCGGAGGGCACTCTAGTTTAAGCCACTCCTCCCACGAATCTCATAGTACAAAATATATATATCATAAATTAGTACTCTGATCCACTTGGAAAATAAATGGAAAATACGTCTCCCGGGTTAAGCCATATCAAGCCATTTAATGTGCGTGCGGGTGAGAACGAGATAGATAGAAGGTTTATATTATTATATTTTCTAGTAACTTTCATGTTTATCAAACAATTATACTCAAATATTTAGACCACCTTCGCAGGGGCTATAGAAATCATTAGCGTTTTAAAATCACTTAAAAAGGAAACCATAAGTATGCTACAAAATGTGTCATTGTAAAACTGTGCACTGAGTTCGGTGCCTCAAACATTTTATTGCATTTTTGAGGCCACCTTTTACAGTGATTTCGAAACCCTAGTGATTTTGGGGCTCCCCCATATATGTATAACATCTGCTTGTTACATTCTTTGGTTATTATTATATATATTTGGTTACTATTATTTAGTATTTATTATTTAATATTTCAATATTGAATTGTTTCATATTTATGATTACAATTTATTGTGTTCTTTTGCCATTTATTTATAGTACATTCTGGATCCCTAAAATATATCGAATCATAGCATTTCATTACACAATTTCAAATTAAGTTAAATTAAATTAATTAATTTCCCACATATAATTCATTTGTTTATAATATAGGATTCTTTACCGTTTTCTTTTAGCAAACAAAGTTGCGCATTATAATTGAGTTGAGTTTTAGAGGAAGCCTGACATAAAAAGGAATTCGTGTGTCCCCGTAGCAGAAACATATTTTCTCTACTCACAATGTCAACAAACTTTTTATTAGCTTTGACATTTTGGCCAAGTTTAATGGCCGCCCGTGCCAGCCTCCCTCCCGCCCCCTTCCACACGGCTAAGGCAAATTTTTCCCTGTCTAGTATATATGCGTGTAGTAAGTTACTCCTCCTGGTGGGTTTTATGAGTGCGGCGACAACTTTTGGGTCTGGTATTTCGAGTCGGGGAAAACCTCAAGCAAATCAAGTCGACTTAAAAGGCGCCGCCATATTGGTCGGGCCATATAATTTGGGCCAACTATAGCTGGGCATAAAAATGCAACATTTATGGAGTGGAAAAGTTTAATCCAAGTGCTTCATTAAAATTAAAAGAAGGACGTGTGGGAGGTATTTATAGAGAAGGAGCCATGTCGCCGCAAATAATAAAAAATGCAACGCATAAACAATCGGCAACCCCAGGACCCGTGCTCGAAATTGAAAATTTATACGAATTTAGTAACTTTTTCCCCTTGGAATACTTTTAAGCCAGAGCCTCCTGGCTTAAATTAACTTGATGTCAGCGCTTCAACTATTCCAACTCCAAGCACATCGCAATATCTAGAGTAAGTGCAAATCTGTTGGCATTGCAAATGGCTTTCAATTTCATTTAATGTTCTCCTGGAAACCGCCAGCAAACAGAATGACCATTGCAACTGCCATTTGAATCCTTCGCTTTGACCAGTGGCAATGCTTTATATACATCAATTCATTTGCAATGACAACTTAAGGCCGACGAAAAGGAAATGGATTTAAGTGAACCTGAACCGAGCAGCTAAGGAACTGTAGAAGAGTACGATTGGGATGCATTTGCAATCTCATTCCTAAAAGTTTTAAAATAAATTGAGTATTCAAGACTTTAATACAAGTGCTAAAAGTTTGATAACTACTATTTATATTTGAGATTTTCTTCAGGTTGCATACTAATTTATCTTCCCCAGAAACAATTCATAACTATTTCCAAAGGTTTGATATTAAAGGTATTTCCATAGTTAGAAAGTTTTTAGTTTATATTTGTGTATACTAAATAATACAAGAATTATATTTCTCGTATGCTCTTAGCGTCTATATTAAGTCCTTAGCTATTTTTTCACATTATTTCGTTTTTTACTCACTGTAATGAGGTTCCCTCTCTAAATTACCTGCCCACAGTTTTAATGCATTCCTATACTACTTTTGGCCACAACTGCAATTGGCTGGCACAGAGTGCACTTTTGGCAGCAGTTATAAATCTCAGTTTTTGCCAAAGTGCCACAAGGTAATGCGATGGCAGTGCAATGGCCACCGCCGCAGCGACTCTCGAGCAAAAGTCCTTCCAATTCGCATTTTCCCTGGCTTGGTGGTCCCCTGCCAAACCTCTCCGGCTGACTGATGATGGCTGACCAGAAAATGGCTAAAATACTTCAAGCTGAAGTCCTCCAGCCGTGGAGACAACAACAGGAACAATGGACAGGACGAAAACCAAAAGCAATAAAGAGGGAAACAAATGAAACGGCGGCAGCGCAGGCAGCGAAATGTGTCCTGGAAATGACGGCGACTTTGTCTTCGTCGTGGGTGGTCAACACAGGCACGAACTCGGGCGCACAAAAAACACGCTTAGACGCACACACATTCAGATCCTGCGAGCGCATGAAACAATATACGTAATAACAATGGGAGCCAACAAAGTGTGCAGCAGGAAAAGCGGGCCATAAGGACGTACACAAGTAAAAATGGCATCTCAAAGTGTCCCTGCTTAGTTTCCACCAGAAATTCAATACAATACATATCAATATCTCTGATCCAAGTTTGAAAGTGAAATTTATATTTAAGATAAATTGGAAAACAATATTTATCTGCTTCAATCCTTTGGCATTCGTATCCCTAGCTAGATAAACGAATTAATCCTGATATTTACAAATAAAGTAACTAATAAAAATGAACTCAAATATAATTGTCATTTCCTTGGTAAGGTACCAAGCTATAATAATAAATATTATTTGGTTTTATGAACAATAGAGTGTTTGTAGAATAGTGTGTGTAAATATAAGGAATTCCGTTTTTTTCTGGCAATAGTTTTTCTCTGTGTGAGCTCCTCAAGAGGGAGAGGTTAAAATGAGTAGATAGCGGATGAAAAACAAATGAAGAGGAAGGAAAACCGAGAAGACAAAAAGACATTTCAGAGCTACGACAATTTGAAGCATAAATAAAACCAAAAGACATCTGCTTGTCTAATCTAAAGTAAGGAATATTCTCAGGGACGGGAAATCAAAAATTATTGGGCCAGGCAGATGTTCAGGATATTATAGCACATAAAATGCTAACAAAAATGTAATTAATTTATTAATGATCCGCCTTGTACATTTCTTAAAACAAGTTATCACTGGATAAAAGAAAAAATTAATAATTCCATTATTGTAGTTTGCATCTAACGTTCTTGTCTTTCCTATAAATCCTGTTTTCGATAAAAAATCTTAGATTGCCTTTTGCCTTTAATAATCTTAGTTTCTTTCGAAATGTTTTATTAGTTTATAAATATAAATATCGATGCGAAAACTATAAGTCCTACAGAATTACCTGAGATAATTATTTGCATTCTTAAGAATATAGGATACAATTATTATATGAATATGGATAGAATGCCTTCTTGTAAAGGTTTAATATACTTAAAGGTGTATTCATTCTGTAAGTATTTCCATTCTTTCTCTTTAATTCCGGGAATAAAGCCATCCCATTGAAATATTCATTGTGGCTGATCCAAAGTCAATTCGTTACATTGACAGATGATAATCGCTGGCACTGCCTGGCCCACATACCGCTCAAATTTGTCCCTGGCCGAGGGACCTCTTGTCTCCTCAACAAATCAATCAAACTCTTTAGGGATGCGATTCCCCGGCAACAATAAGATATTCAATCCAGGCCCTCAGCACAGTACTGGGTGATATTGCCCATTTCGGGTCACAAAGGTGCCGAGGAAGCGAGAAAAGCGCCAGGACGGGCGGGAAGGAGGCGGGCGAAGGAAAGTAGAAGAGGCAGGCGGCCGACAGGGGAAAGGCGCAGAAAGAAGTGAGAATAACGACCGACTGTGTGGGCGTCTGCACAAAGGAAAGAGCAATAAAACGAGGTACACGGAGAACAGAGGACGGAGAACGGAGACGGACAACGGAGAACGAAGAACTGAGAGCCGAGAAGCGAGGAGGGGCCGAAAAGAAATTAACAAAGTTGGGGCACAAAACAAAACGCAAACGCAAAATGCCAAGTGTGCGGTTATTAAATTTTGCAAGCAATTGACTTGACCAGCGGAAGACGGAAGACGGAAGACGGGGGTGGGCGCGGTCCGATAATCGATAAATGTTGTGGAAAATGTAGCGCTGGGAAATTGCTACACATGTTGCAGCTGATGGGGCGAAATGAACTGAAATTGAAACCGAAACAGAAGTGAAAGCGAAACTTAAAATGGAACAGACGTTGCGCCTCAGCTTTCAATGTCAGGCGAGTGGATGGGCGAGGTCAGGCCCGGGAACAGATGGATGGGCTCAGACAAAGGCGCTACCATGGCTGTTAACTTGCAACTGTCATCAGTAAACACGTTTTATTATCTACTACAGATTGATTCATTTTAGAAACCCCTTAATTTCTTTAGGACTATTATCCTCACGCATAGATAAAGTTTTTTGTTAATTGGAGGTGGCTCTCAAGTATAAATGTTTAAGCAAACACATTTCCATTAACGATAAAATGGATTTATCTTCTCAGCGACTAGCAAAATAATTAGTATAATATATTGCTAACATTTATTGGAAATATTTTCACGGCACTTACATTGCTTTGACTGGTTGTCGTCTGTTGTCTTGCAGACTTCAAAGTTGTTGCTCGGGCCTTCTGGGACAGGCTTCGGGCACCGCTGCGTATGCGTAATATTTAAGGTAGTAACTTTCTCGTAATTGACACCGAAACAGCTTTAGGTTTTAACCCAATTGACTAAGCACACAAAAGATAAATCGAAATCGGGGAGTTGCTTGCTACAATTTTTTTTAGCTGCTGTTGCTGTTATTCGCACACACACACATGAGCCCACTCTCACGCACACGCACACATTCGCCGAGATTTATGTAACACACAGCTGAGGGACCGAAAGAACTTTACAAATTGGCCAGAAACACAAAAGCCGTTTATGTTTTTTCAAAGTTATTCTATGCTGTTACGGCAGCCATTTTGTGTTTTGATTTTTCGGGGGGCGAAGCGAGGATTTCGGGCCTCGGTTTGTTTAGTTTCTTTTAGATCTCTCGGAGTCTCTGTTTTGCTTGTGTTTGTTGGCTGATTCAATCGGCTCGGCTTCTGTTTGCCCAAACTTGCACGCTCAACTGTCCACGATGTACTGTGCTAACGGTATTTACGTCGCTGCAGCCAACAGAGAGCGTGCGAGAGAGCGAGTGATAAGAAAGGAAAGGAACTAACACTGACTCTCTTCATCCCGCTCTTGCCCTTGCTGTCTCTGTCTTTTAGTACGGCGCTCCTAACAGCGCTAGGCATTGATATGTTATTTATAAATTAAAACATTCCAGAGAATATTTAATAGGTCCTATTTTAATTTATATATTGTGTTATTAAGTATTATTATTTTTTCATTTCATTATAAAATACTCTTAAAATGCAGTTCCCTCTGCACGTATTAATTTTGAATGGTTTAAAACTGATCTTACTTATTTTTTTATGTTAATAATATTATTACAATTATATTACGCTAGTATTTTATTGATATATTTACATGTGAAGACTAATTTATAATATTTCTATCTCATCTTGCTCACTTGTTTTTTTAATTTAAAAATATGACTGCAACTCCTAAGCCATGAATAATATCCGCAATTCCCATTATTTGTTATTATCGTTATTATTTCTTTTTGATTCTAAACTTTATCAAAGCAAGTACATTTTTCCATAATATAAAATAATATAAAACTTAGCTTCCAAATTAGGAAATCTAAGATTATTTAATTATTTATTACTTTATTTATAGCTTTGTTTACGTTTTCATACTTTCCCATTTCCGTTTCCGCCGCCTACAGTTCGAGTGCAAAAGTGTTGCCTACTGTGAGGCTGCTTGCTGTGGCTAACAGCAGGTTGTAAACTTCAAAGATGTACAAACGCTTGTTGTTGTTGATAGACTTTCACTATCACGATTCTATATGTATGCAGCATAAATTGATAGCTCGCTCCTTGTGTCTTTCGTCTCGCTCCGTGAACTTGCCCAGTGCGCATGCCCCGAGAGCGCAGGCACTGTTGTTGTTTGCGGGCTATGGCAGGCCTTTTCGGCCACTTGGGGGCTTGTTTTCGGTTTTCAATGTTAAGTGCGTAGGAGACGCCACGAGTGAGAGTGACAGCGGAGAGGGAGAGAACGAGGGTGCAACGGGGCGAGTGCGCAACGACGGCGATAACGACGGCAGACGAAGGGAGGTAGCGGAAAGGGAAAGCCCCAAAAGGCGTGTGTAGCTGAGCGTTGTTAACCTGGCTATTTTCACGTTGACAAATCTGGAAACGTGCCATTTAAATTGAACGTTTCTTCAAGCAACATCTAAATATTACACCTTGTTTCCGTGTTTGATCGCCCTTTAACTGAAGAGTTTCCTCATAGCCCTGATTTACTTGTAAAATATTGGTTGGAAATTGATCTAGAAACTCCGTAATATCTTATTTTAAGGGTATGCAACATAGCGGATATATATACACATATATTCTAGGCAATTTTCAATACACTTAAGGCCAATGCATCGAATCTGACATGTACTTTTTTTATTTGTCATTTGTATTCTGGATTATACATAGGTATTATCCGATTCCAGGATCTTAATTACATTTGTGAGAGCTATTTATATCATAACTATTTTATATATATCATATTTTAGAAAATAGTTCAATGATCTTATTTACTTTTTAGCTCTGAAATAAAGTTAGTTATTTATATCAAATTCTTAATATGTTTTCAGTGGCTTATTCTTAAATTATTGTTATATGTGCTAGTATCTAGCCAACTTAACATTTAAGCCATTTATGCTTTTAGGGGCAGTTGCCGTTCTAATTAGTTAATTAATTAATTGTTGTTATTATCTTTAATATAACCATTGCAAACAGCTGTTTGTTGGTGAAATCCCCTCTCTGCCAGCTATGCCTGATTCTCCAGACTCTCTTTCAATTTCGCTTTCATTGGAGTGCGTGGGCAGCGCAGTAGCGGCTCAGCGGCAGCGGAAGACTGCTGAGCGACAGGCTGACTGCTACGGCACTCGAACTCAAGCGCAGAACGCATTGAGCATGTGTGCGTCATGTAACCTTTTTGCTGCTGTTTATGATTGAGCCCCCGTTCCCCGTTCCTCGTTTTTTTGCATTGTTGTGTTTACCCATTAATTTGTGTGGCTGCCAATGCTGCTGCTTCTGTTGCTGTTGTTGTAATCTTTGGCTTGTTACTCGGCGCGTGGCAACATTGAGGCCACGCTAATTGAAAACAGTTGTTGGTTGCTGTTTTTACCGAAGTCCCCCTCCAGCATTTGGCTCGTTATATGGCGAATCCTTTCTCGGAAGTTGAATAGAGTTAGGCATTATAGTGGAAAAATGTTCCTTGGAGTCTAGCTGATACATTTATTATAAAAGCGAAGAATAATTTTAAACATATATAACTTTCTGTTAATTAGTATAATAATACTAATAAGGCCAAAGTTTAATAATGCCAAAACAATTAAAAGTTTAAATAAAACATTCCAATTCCTACTGCAACTACTTATATTCAAGATATGGGCTAAGGTTTCCTGCTTAAAACATTCTTAATATTAATCCCATAATATTATGACTCACTTGAAAATGTTGGATATATTTAAAATATGAATATAAAGTGACACTTTTTGGAAATACATTAAAATAAAAAAGCTAGAAACGACTCCTGGTTTTACTTCATGGATTCATTATTCCTGTTAAGAGAGAATCAGACGAGCCCTTTTGTTTTGACTACACTACAATCAATTAATTATTTAATAAACATAGACTATAGCTCGCAAAATAATAATGAAACTAAGACTACTTCCGCAAGGGAGTGTGAAAAATATTCAAGTAAGTATGCAGCGAATTGCTTTCGCCGCTTTGCGTTTGCCAGCCACTCGTGCGTATACACAACGCACTTCTCAGTAAAAAGCGTAGGGGGAGCCGTCCCCTCACGCCGAGCCATTACACACACCAGCGAGCAAACAAACAAACATTGAAACATTCAAACATTTTGTGTCAATCTGTCAGTCACTCAGGCGGCAAGTCCTTCACTCAGTGTTTGAACGCTTTTGAAGGTTGCCCGCCGCCGATAAGCAGGAATCGATAAAGGCAAACGGGGCGCGAGAGGTTTATTCTATATATGTTTATTGTATGTGCACTTCTCCACTGAGAAATATTTATTTATATTAAAACACTATATTTAAATATCTTAGGAAGTAATTTAGATAATTATTACTACCCTCTTAAACATATCTTTCTATAGAAATTGAAACAGTTTTCGGAAACAAAGAATCCTAGCAAGAGTACCGAGTCTGTACAATTATTTTTGTCTGTGTAGCCTCCCCCAGCAGTCTTCCTCCTAGCGATGAGTCCTGCTTATCAACGGTCACATAGGAAATACAATACAAAAAGGATACAATGAAGACGAGGATGTGACGCGCGCGACCCAACAATGGAAGGCGGGCGGGGCAGCGTAACGAACGCAGGCACACACATATCTGTTACGCAGAGAGCGTGTGCGGCGTTAACGCGATAAACGTAAATCAATAAACGCACAGAACGGAAATTATCAACACCTGTAAAAGATAATTGAGGCGAAATTAAATTATATGGTGCCACAGCATGCGGCAATTATGTCGATTTCATTAAAGTACCATACATACACAGCTTCCTGTCGAGGCTTTAACCAAGTAAACTAGAGTTAACACAAAGGATTAAGTTTTAAGTTCAAAGCTTCCATAGTTGGGCAGAATTAATCGCATATTATTAAAGGAAAAACTGCTTGATCAGTAATTACCATTTGATGACAACTCAGACTATTGTTGTAAATTAAGCAGCAAGAAAATAAGTCTCTTTAACCATTGATTAGTTACTGACAAAGTCCTAGAATTTTAAAAAGTAAAATTTTGTCTAACCTCTAGAAATTAATAATATATTATTACTGCTGTCCAGAGAGTACTTAATGCCATTGATATGACTCTCCCGTAGTAATGTTATATGCTCTTTTCAACATTCCGAACAAGATCCTCCGATTCCTTACGACTGCAGTATCGCTTAGTAGAAGACGAGCCCCAGTGTCCATGTTACGGTTACTTATTTTGTATAAAATGGTTACAAGGACAACCCGATTATGAGAATATCTATAAACGACTTTGTGGGTTGGGTGGCTCTGGGTCTTCTAACATTTGACCTTACTGGGCTCACAATCAGCTCGGGTTGGATGGCGAGGAAGACGAGGATGTGCCAGGAGGATGGGCAGGCAAAGCGTTGACAATGCCCTAAACAAAAGGAACACAAAACAGACGAGCAGATAATGGACGTGACGATAGTGGGAAGGAAGTGCGGGGGAACCGCGAGCAATGGCAAAATGTATTTACATAGCTTATATGGTCGGGATAAGCTCCATTGTTTTATGCATGCAAACAAAAACAATCTGTGGGTTTTTAGTGAAGCATCCAAAGAACGCGAGCGGCGCTATACGGCTGCATCTGCCTGGGATCCGCACTAAAACACTTCCTCGGTTGCAGCTTACCTTTCATGGATAGGATTTCAGACAGGAAAAAGCTTTAAATTCAAGGAACCAAATGTTGAATTTATTGCAAGCAAATAAAGTACTATCTTGTAACAGATATGGATGTTGATATAATGCCATATAGGACAATTGCTAGTTAATTAATATGTATTTATTTGTAATTCAGTTATACCCATTATATTACCCAATTCGCTCAAAGCACAATAGTCATAAAATCTCCGTTTCTAAATGATATCGCCATCCCACCAATGAAGATCCAAGGCTCTTACGAAATGTAATACGGATTCTCGATAATTTACCTGATCTTATTTCAATCATTTTAATTTGTTGGTTTTGCTTTTGGTGGACTAATACAAAATTAACTGTTTCTTTATCGATTCACATAAAAATTCAACTAAAATATAAGTTACAGAACTAACAGTACGATGCGGCGGCAGATGGTGCAGTCGGGGAGGCTTGGCCCTACTACAACTCCGAATGGGCGTACTCGTCATGCGTGGAGCTCTTCTCTTTAGGTACGATGAACAGGCCTTCCGCTGTGGTCCAGCGCGTGCCGTGCTGCGGCTTGTGCACGCCCACGATTTCCATTTGACCGGAGATGGGTCTGCCATAGGATCGACCAGACATGCCCAGATACAGGCCGGTGTCTATGTGGCGCAGACGGACATGGGCGTCCCGCATCCAGCTGTCGTTGGAACACACCACCTCCCAGTGGTCGCCAGTGTCGCCGACGCCGTCTGTTCCATAAGCGGACACCTCCTGTTCGCCAGAGAGCGGCGAGGAGAAGTGGTGCGAGTGCAGGTTCTTCTTGGTGGTTAGGTGCTCCAGTCGCACGGTGGAGCCGCAGGCGATAGGCTCCCCTCGCTCGCACTGCTCACCGGTCTGAGCCTTGACCACCCAGTGGCTGTTCACATCCTCTTTCTGCTCCACGCCCGTCACCGACTGCTGGCCGGACCCCGAGCCGTACTTGACATCGTGTGAGTGCAGGCGGAAGGCGTAGTCCGAGTTCAGGAGCTTCAGGATGGAGCCGCAGGTCACCACGTTGGTTTGCGTGGCTATTGTCATTTGGAAGATGGTAAATCGAGATTAACACCAACGATTACAAGTCCCAAGGGGAGGCGGCAAAAGGCCGGCGTGGCCAATCACAGAAGACCACATAGGCGCGTCTTTCGCTGGGCTCCAACTTACCGGCTCCGCTGGAAATGCTGCTGACAAGTGCCAGTCCGGCGAGGAGTAGCGAGTGCTGCATCGCGTCTTTTGAGGTTAATCTGTCCGTGGAATGGGAGCCTAAGTTCGCCAATGACTGCCGGTTACAATGGATTATTTCTGTGCATCGAACACGCAAACAAACAGATTTTGTGACAGCTCAGGAGATGGGGTACCAGTGTGACCGAAGGCTAAGAAATTCGCATAACAGTTTCCCCAACAAATACCAAAATGGAGCTTTCTACTTTCTTAATAATGTTGTTCTTTAAAATTCAATATCTTTAAATAGTGGAGAAAAATTACATTCTAATTCTCCAACCGTTCATAATGTAATATCATACTTATTTTGCATAAGTGTTATAGAATTGCCATGATAACCTTATAATCCAGATTTTAATATATAAATGAGCTGCGAGCTATATTTATAAAATACTTCGGTACAACTGTGCGATTTTTAACATATAACTAAATTCAATAGGAGCAAGAATTTGGTGCCAATAATATCAATTTGTATTTGATATTTTTGTTTATTTAAAATATTACATTAATTAATATGTTTTTGTTTGTCGTCAAGAGATACCGCTAGTTCTTCTCAACGAACTAGTGGGGGTTCCAGTACCCTTGCGCTTCGGTATTTTGTCAAATACGGTCATACTGGGAATTCGCAAGCAATTTTCTCCAGATAAACGAGAAGAAAAGTGTGGAAAATTGAAATCAAAGAAAAATTAATGGCACACAAGCGTCTGTTCATCTACGCTGTGCTACTGGCGATATGTTATTTGGTTGGCGTGACATGGGTAAGACCGCAAATTGTGCAGATCACATGACTTGTCCCGCATCCACCAATCTGTGTATTTGTTCTCCATTACCGAAAATCAACAAAGGCTGAGACCGCGGCGCAGACACTGCCAGTGGGCAGCAATTACAATGCCAGCCAGAGTGCTCCACCCGTAGCAGCTATTCCAGCTCCAGCTCCGGCGGCGGCTGCTGCTAAGCAAACAGGTGCGAGTCCAAGTCCAACTGTGGCAACTCCAAACAAGGTCAACGGCAATCCACCGCCCGCAGCTCCCAGCCAGAGTTCTTCCAATTCCAGCACGGCGACGCCATCGACGGAGTGGTAAATATTCCAACTATATTGGCAAACTAGTAGGGCTAATAAATTCAAAATGCACAATCGCTGGGGTAATAAAAAGCGATTGTTATTTTATATATTGTGCTTATAGTTTGTATTATTTTAAGTACTCATAGTTATTACTCACCACTAAACATATACTACTATATTATTATTTATACTACCTATAGTATCTCACTAATTCCACCGGGTAAAATGTGGCATCCAACAATAACGAGATCAATCTTAATCCCCCATTTTCATACCATTTCAGTGTCTGTGCTGGAGCCCTGCTGCCACGCTTGGATGCCAATGGCAAGGAGCTGCCGATCTGCGCCGAGTGCAAGTGCTCCCATGTGGCGCGAAATACGACGCTGATCAAGGTTTGGCATAAATGTCCTGCTGCCGGAGAATTCGCTTAATCTTAACGCACTCTCCTGCCCATTTCCAGGTCGTGGTCATCATTGTGATTTGGATCATCTCCATTTTAGTGATATACATGCTCTTCCTGATGTGCCTGGACCCGTTGTTGAACAAGCGAGTGAAGGCTAACTACCAGGAGCACACCAACGAAGATGTACATAGCAAGCATTCTAGATACTCGGGCATTCAGTATAGCCTCCTAGTTACGGCCCAAGGCGATAGTGAAGATGACCATGTTGACGCCGATGCGGCGCAACTAGTTGGCAATAAAGAAGCGCCGCTTTTTTAAATAGACCTTATTGCCACAACACCCCCTTTGTTTCATTTTCCGTTTGCGACTTTGTTTAAGTTTTTAACCCACACCACACCGTACATAGAGGCACTAACAAATTACTAACCGAAGCCCCCGTTTTGAGCCCGACTAATTCCAAATTTCTCCACCCGTTTTCCCACCAGGACGAACCGACGCAGCCCATGCCCGCCGCCAACAACCAGGAGCTCAGTGCCAGAGCCAATGTCCTCAATCGCGTGGGTCACCAGCAGGACAAGTGGAAGCGTCAAGTGCGCGAGCAGCGACGACACATCTACGACAGGCACACCATGCTGAACTAAACGGGAAATCGAACATCAACTGGAGGATATATAATAAAGGGAGAAGCATGGGCGACTTAAGACACGTATTCCAAACAGCAATCCACTAAGGAACTCATATTTTGGATCAAAATTAATCTATATTTAGCCACAATTATTATTATTTTAAATAAATCATGTAACCAAACTACAGTTTGTTGGAACTTCAAGTGGGAGGACTTTCAAAAGATCTAATATCAGGACTTTTCTTCATTTTCTAAATTTGGAATCTCTTTTGGACAATAACAAATTGATTCTTGAGAACTTGAGCTTGGAGGATAGAACCTATTCTCATTATGTTTAATTTATATTTATATATTTGTAAAAGTACATTTAATACATTTTTTGGAGATCTCACCCTTTTTGTAATCCAAAATTTAAGCATTTTTGCGATATATTAAACACCGCGAGATTAGTATTGTGCAGAAGATTTGCTTAGAATCCATTATAGTATTAATTATATGTCATACAACATACCGATACCCACAAAGTAATTAAATCAGAATTATTTATATTTAGTCACAATTATATTTAATAAATCATGTAACTAAATTATCCTTTTAGATGTAATTTTAATTCATACAAAAACTGCAGATCCAGACCTAAACTACGCTCAATCAGGTTCGGATATGTTAGTATCCCTGGATTGTGGCTGCAAACGTCCAGTTCTCGTTAACCTGGTAGGGTCCTTCCACTTCACATAAATTGGGGGTGCAGACACCCACAGTGTACGTGGAGCTGTTACGGGTGTCGCGGTAATACAGCACCTCCATGCACTTGCGGATCTGTAAGCGGATACGAATATATGGCCAAATTAATTTACTTCCTTTTGCTGAACAATATTTCTCGAAGAAATTATAGTTTACCAATTCAGAGGCCTCCTCGGCTGTGAACTCCCTATCCTTTGGCTTACTCTCGCGAACCAGCGGAACGGCCAGATGGCGGGCGAACCCAGTGGCCACCACGAAGTCCTCGTAGGCCCGTCCACGGAGATCAACGTTGGCCAGATACGGAGTACCGTTCTGTTCGACGCCACCCACCACCACGTCGATGTACAAGGGATTCATGCGCGAGCGCCGGTTGTAGAGCACACGGGTCATCCAGCTGGCGAGGGACTTGGGCTTCATCTCGATATTGTCGTCATAGCACTGGTCCTCGATCATCTTTTGATCGATGTTGCGCTTGATGGACTGGATATCGGCGAAGTCACCACTGCCGCCCAAAAGAATGTTCTTGTTGATCTTGAACACACGGTCGATGTCTTGGTAGCGGGCCAGAGATCCGTAAGACACCAGAGTATCCGCGGCGAGCATGACTCCGCCGTTGTAGCGAATGCCCAGCACGGAGGAGCCCGTGGTGATGGCAGCTCTGTAAGAAATTTAGTGGGCATTTTTAAAAGGTTTCGCCAAAAAGCATAGTCTTATTTATTCCTACGTGCTGCGCTTGGTTCCATAGGGTCCGGCAGTGGTCAGTTCACGGGGCAATTTCTGGACCGTTTGTCCACCCGTGAAGTTGTAGAACTCGCCAGGCACGGGTCCGTTTTGCCACAAGGGCTGAGCCATTCCACTGTAGTTGTTCAACATTGTAATTTATTTAATTTAAGCGTTTTCAGAAAAACTCAAATTGTTTGCCGGAGAATGACGGGCACAATTAATCGAAGTTAGCCAAATGTGACCAGATAGCTTTCTGCCTCATTTACTTTGTATCGCGAATATACCAAGAGCATATATACCAAACGAAGCCCTTTAGTACAAGTTGTGGCATTAGACAGACTGAGTTTGGCAATATTTACGTAGTGATTTTCGCTTTATTTTAATTAGATACCAAATTTAAGAAATTATTTTAAAAAATTCCTGAAAACTCTACGATTATAACAGAATTTTTGGAGACCCCTTGAAAAAATGTGTTCACAAAATATACTAAGGTAAATGACAATGTGAAAAGTCTGGCAACCTCTCCTGCTTATTGTGATGGAAAACAGCTGACTTTTTTGTTTACTTCCAATTGTGAAATTAACAGTACCACATTTGTATCTTTTTAAAATGCTGGAAGCCCGATTAAGTCAAACTTTGTTGCTAAAGAAGATCGTGGAGGCGCTTAAGGAAATTAAAACTCAAGGCACGCTGGATTGTACCGATTCGGGCATCCAGGTGAAATGGAACACTAATAGCTTACTCATTGCACAGAATTTTGATAGATCCCAAAATATGACAATCTTTGCATCTGCAAATGTATACATAAAATTCTTAACTTTTTGTAGATTAATCATCATTCAGCCATTCCTACGCATTTTAATCTTAATAGATTTATGTCTTCGCTAAGATTTATGATAGCGTTGAGATACAGTAACCTGTTGACACTGAAAAATTAAAAGGTTTTTGTGGCCTAATATTCAAACTACGATCTAACTGAAGAAAGAGACAATATTTCAAGGCTTCTAGCTTAAGAACTTTTTAACGAACATAAATTAGGTCGCCTAATCTGAAAAAAGGTAATTCAGTTAAAAGGGAATATTCTAATTTACTTGCCATCCTATAACACTGCTTTGAAGTTGATAATCCATTTCTGAGCGATGTCTGAAAGCACTTAAACATTGTATCTTCGTTTACAGCTGCAATCAATGGACAACACCCATGTGTCTAGCTAGCGCTCTTCTTACAAAGGGATTGCTTTGAGAAGTTTCGTTGCGATCGAAACGTCTCCCTAGGACTGGACTTCAAATCCCTGGCGAAGGTGCTCAAGTGTGCCAATAGCGACGATATGGTCACAATCAGTGCCGCAGACAACCCAAGCAAGTTTCTCCTCAACTTTAATTCGAATGGAAGCGAGCGCTCCGCAGATTACGAACTGAAATTGCTAAATTCGAATGAGATTCGCTTGGATATTTCTGACTTTGATTACTCCTGCACTATCCAGTTGCATTCAACAGAGTTTGCCCACATCTGCCGGGACATGAACATGTTCAGCGATTCCGTGACGATAGCGTGCTCCAAGCAGTGCGTCAAGTTCTCTGCAAAAGGTGACTTTGGCTCGGCTAACATAAGGCTAACATATCTAGGTGGAGGATCAACTAGTTCACACCTTCGCCGGCCGCTACCTAAACACCTTCACGAAGGCCACACCCCTGGCGGAGCGCGTCAAAATTTGCCTAGCTGACCATTTTCCACTGCTGGTGGAATACCCCATAGAGGATTGCGGATACATACGTTACTATCTTGCGCCCAAATTCTTCCTCGACTTGTAATATAAATATCTGTAATAAGGCCAAAATTTGAATATGTAAAATGTTTATCCCATTGTATGTGATTACAATTGCACTTAGAAGTTTACAACGCAGTGAAAGATTCATTTCCGACCCTATATAGTATACAAATCGTTCTAGCCAAGTCCGTGTCAACGTTCTCGCCTGTTGAGGTCTCGTTTCACTCAAAGTCCAAAAATGGAATGACAGCCAAATGCCATATATATTCCGAATCGCTGTTTTTAAGGCTGTTTTGGTCAAGTTATGGTTATTCTTAATTTAGCATTGTCCAAAAATTAGGACATACAAATTACGATTTAAGGACCCAAAAATCCGAATACTTGCGGTCTTCTGGAGAGCAAATTTTGGCCAAAAATGGAATGACAGCCAAATGACATATTTATTCCTAATTGCTGTTTTTAAGGCAGTTTTGGCCAAGTTATTGTTATTCTGAATTTAGTATGTCCAAAAATTAGGAAATAAAAATGCCGATTTAAGGACCAAAATATCCGCATTCTGAAGAGCAAAATTTGGCCACAAAGGGGATGACAGCCAAATGCCATATATATTCCGAATCGCTGTTTTTAAGGCTGTTTTGTCCAAGTTATTGTTATTCTTAATTTAGCTTTGTCCAAAAATTAGGACATAAAAATGACGATTTAAGGACCCAAAAATCCGCATACTTGCGGTCTTCTGGAGAGCAAAATTGGGCCAAATATGGAATGGCAGCCAAATGCCATATATATTCCGAATCGCTGTTTTTAAGGCTGTTTTGGCCAAGTTATGGTTATTCTTATTTAGCTTTGTTCAAAAATTAGGACATAAAAATGACGATTTAAGGACCCAAAAATCCGCATACTTGCGGTCTTGTGGAGAGCATATTTTGGCCAAAAATGGAATGACAGCCAAATGCCGTCCATATTCCGAATCCCCGTTAAAATCTTAAGTGTTTAATAATAAAATATTGAAATATTAACATAGAAAATATTTGGTCAATTTTTCAAAAAAATGTAAGGGGTTACATCATTAAAATTTTCAAAAATTGAATAAAATTTTATTTTTGTTTATTTTTAAAGTCAGTATGCAGATTAATTAACCAAATAAAATCTAACAAAGAAAAGCTTTCCGATTTGAAATTAAGGCTGTTTTGGCCAAGTTATGGTTATTCTTAATTTAGCTTTGTTCAAAAATTAGAACATAAAAATGACGATTTAAGGACCCAAAAATCCGCATACTTGCGGTCTTCTGGAGAGCATATTTTGGGGAAAAATGGAAGGACAGCCAAATGCCGTCCATATTCCGAATCCCCATTAAAATCTTAAATGTTTAATATTAAAATATTGAAATATTAACATAAAAAATATTTGGTCAATTTTTCAAAAAAATGTAAGGGGTTACATCATTAAAATTTTCAAAAATTGAATAAAATTTTATTTTTGTTTATTTTTAAAGTCAGTATGCAGATTAATTAACCAAATAAAATCTAACAAAGAAAAGCTTTCCGATTTGAAATTAAGGCTGTTTTGGCCAAGTTATGGCTATTCTTAATTTAGCTTTGTTTAAAAATT
>VNKC01001654.1:0-143805 GCA_008042775.1 Drosophila pectinifera | reverse complement strand
GTTGTTACTTCAGTAGTCGTTGTAGGAGCAACAGTGGTTGTTGTTATTTCTTCAGTGGTTGTAGGAGCAACAGTGGTTGTTGGGGCAACAGTAGTTGTTGTAGCTTCTTCAGTGGTTGTAGGAGCAACAGTGGTTGTTGTTACTTCTTCAGTGGTTGTAGGAGCAACAGTGGTTGTTACTTCTTCAGTCGTTGTAGGGGCAACCGCAGTTGTTGTTACTTCTTCAGTCGTTGTAGGAGCAACAGTAGTTGTTGTAACTTCTTCAGTTGTTGTAGGGGCAACAGTTGTCGTTGTTACTTCTTCAGTGGTCGTAGGGGCAACAGTAGTTGTTGTAACTTCTTCAGTCGTTGTAGGGGCAACAGTAGTTGTTGTAACTTCTTCAGTCGTTGTAGGAGCAACTGTAGTTGTTGTTACTTCTTCAGTCGTTGTTGGGGCAACAGTAGTTGTTGTAACTTCTTCAGTGGTTGTAGGGGAAACAGTAGTTGTTGTTAATTCTTCAGTGGTTGTAGGAGCAACAGTAGTTGTTTTAACTTCTTCGGTGGTCGTAGGGGCAACAGTAGTTGTTGTAACTTCTTCAGTGGTGGTAGGAGCAACAATAGTTGTTGTTATTTCTTCCGTAGTTGTAGGGGCAATGGTGGTTGTTGTTATTTCTGTAGTCGTTGTAGGTTGTGTGGTGCTTCTTAAACAGAATGGCAATCGGGGAAAAAGTATGCATAGTATGGATTGAGTTGTAGCTACGGTGGTCGTTGGTGTGGTGGTTTGTCCCGAGCAAGTGTATATCGTTAGTGCAGCGCACAGGACAAAATACAAACTTGAGCTCATAGTCTAGAATAGTTATATTATTAAATGAACTTACAAAGCAGGCTAGCTCTTACCATGGTGAGGTCCGTAAGGGCACTGATACTATGAAGTTACGGAAACTATTTATGTTTAAACTTCTCCAAAGGTTCCTTTGTTTTGTGATAGATAAACTAATGACTACTGTCCATTACATTGAACAATAAATTGGTGGTTGCTCGAAACCTTCTTAGATAAGATCCTCTACCTAACATGTTTGCTTTTTAGACATGAAGTTTAAAGTACTCTTCCTGAAAGCGTAATAATTATCTATTGTCTTTTGAATCACACACGTTTCAAAACGATTTATTAATTTTGTATTGCTCAAAAATCGACATTAATTTGTGCTTAATTTATGGCCCTAAAAATATTAATAGAAAATAATATTATACAACTTATATACAATATTATAAATTTATAGAGATTGAAAAATTTTGAGTAGTCCCATGTAAAAATATTCTTTAAAAATATGTCTTCATTTGTACCAAAAACCAAATTTATGTATACTTTTAAATTTCAAAAAAACACAAGTCCTTAATCGTTATTTGTGGCAAAAATTTTAATAACAAAATTTTGTTGTGCACACTTAAAAAGCGATAAATGAATCATTTTTATTCTTTCAATGTAATTTATTACGAAGTCCGGACGAGGCATGTTTTATTTCAATATACTTTTATAAACGTCAAGCTCCATTATGGGAGACTAAAGATACATATATATGACTGAAAAATATTTGTTAAATTTCTGACCAGAAGCTATACCCAATCGAAACATTTTTCTTGCAGCTGTGTAAGATGGTAAAAATATAAATGTTATATAATGTTACATAATATTTATCATACAATTATACTCAAATTTATTTTATATCTATTAACAATTGTTAGCAGCGTACATCGTTTGACTTAGGGGTAGCTCGGAAATCTCCTTTCGACTGGCAATTTTTACCACTAACCGCCGAGTTCCTAGTCAAAACATATCAGAATTTCATTAGGAACTGATTCTTTATTGGGCGCTCACGCCTTTTATAGCTAAAGCCCCTATGTACTAGTTACAAATTCCTTATGGATATTTCCCGCTGGGGTCATCTATGCTAGAGTCCTCTTGACATTCTGTACAGGCGATAATACTATTTTGGGCATTCTTGCATTTTATATATTGGTGTATGTTTACTTCTTACTCCAGCTCGTACTGATAGGCACCGAGTCTTATTACATGCACATTGACACTTTTTGTGCGTTGGACAGATGTGATTTTTAATAGTTGTATGTATGTATGTTGACAATGCCGCGCGTGGTACTTAAAATATTCTACTCATTGGTTGCATGCAATTTCAAGTTGTTCTTAGTGTGCGGACAACAGTACAAGTTCAGCTTGTTAACAACCTTAAATCAAAATATAAGGCGAATTCAAGGTTTGAAGGCGAAAGTGGGCGTGGCCAATTGAAACAAGCTTGATCGGCTTCCAACAACTAAGTATGTTGCGACTAAATTTGATAGCACTAATTGTTATAGTCTGTGCAATCTGTTGTATCTGTTGCAGATAGACGTAGATTCTTATAAAGAATACATAAACTTTAAGGGGTTGGACATTCCTCCTTCATCTGGTAGCTATATAAAGAGCATATATTTTTGATACATTCGTAAAAATGGTGTTAAAGGATTTTGACACTAATTATAGGTGGTGTATAAAACACATATATACAAAAACACAGAGGTTTCGACCATTTTTTCCCCTATGTAAGTCGTACAAACGGACAGACCGTCCGTGTGAAACAACAGATCTCAAAGATTATAAGAGGTAAAAGTAGCAAATTTGGTGACAACATTCCTATATGTTGTACGCAGATCAAGTTTTTATTTTTCAAAATTTGACTACGTCAACTTCCGCCCTCGAAAACGATGAAAAACGAATAATTGATCTATATTTGTGATTTTCGGTTTAGAATAAATAAATTCATTTTGCGGACGTGCTCTAAATATTTTTTGAAATAGAATGATAAACAGGGGAGCTATTAAATATAATGTTTCTGTCTACTCTAAAATTCTGCAACATCTCAATTTGTGTTAGCAGCTCCAATGGGGTTTCTTTACGCGTTTCTAGCTACATTTATCTTCATTTGTAGACATTTGTCAAGATACTCATAAATTTGAGCATTAAACAAAAGAAATAAAGTAATTTAACCATATGAATGTGCCCCTAATTTCACCCACAAAGCTTTGGGTACCGGGTGTCTCACAGTTACACACTGTAACTTTCCTACTTGTTTTTTTTAGTTTTCCATTAAAACCCCTTTATGTGGTGCTAGGATTAAATAAAACGAATGATAGTTACACTTAACTATATTTTATTAAGTTTACAGAATTTTGTAAATTACACAATTTGCACTTGATTCAATGCCAAAAATAAATTAGATATGAACTTAACTTAGGTCCCGGTCAGATTCCATTTCCTTTCGGTTTTTTGTTTTTACACACTCCTGCTTCTTTCTTAAATTGAACTATTTTTAATGACTGTTTTGTGAAGGCGAAAGAGAACAAATACAGAAAAGTTTGTGGAAGCACCAAATATTTGTATGATTCTCTTATACTCGATCGATTCGCACCAGGTTTATACAAGATTGCAATTTCTTAAGCCCAGCCATGGACTTTGGCAAGATTTCACTAACAATTTTTGATGTGGTTGATGAAGGCTCCTCCTAGCTTAGCCTAAACGTTACGGGCTAAACGAAAACTGCGTTGAAAAGGGGCTACGCCCGATATTGGCAGCTTTAACCTCTTCACGCCAGAACACCGTCCAGAGCGTGGATCACTCCGTTGGTGGCTGGAATATTCGACGTGACCATCTGGGCATCGTTCACCTTAATCTTGCCAGCCGACGTCTTCTGCAAAATCACGGTCTTGCCCGTGAATAGCGAGTCCTTGACCTGGTAGAACCGCATGCCGGCAGAGAAGAGGGCCCCGGGCACAATGTGCTTCATGGCGAACTGCTCAGCGGCCTCCTTGTCGTTGTAGAGCTTCTCCAGTGTGTCTGAGTCCAACTCGCTGAAGCTCTTGTCCACGGGGGCGAAGACGGTGTATGTCTTCACACCTGCAATGTCGCCTCATGGGTTAGAATCAAAAGTATTCAGGAAAGCATAGGAGACCTTACCCTTGCTCTGCAGCTTCTCGGACAGTCCAGAGGTGTACAGAATCTTAAGGAAATTGCTGAATCGGCCCTCGCGATCGGACTGCAGGGTCTGCAGGAGGTCGCCAACGGGCAGCGGGAACATAACGCGATCTACGGCGTGGGCCACACCCTGAGGGATCTTGATGTCCTTCTTGTTCAACACAACCATGGCTCCGTTAATGGTGGTGAGCTGGAAGAGAAGTATATTTGTTTGAGACCTTGTCATCGGTGTACAGCAGAGGAGGAGCGTACAGTCACATCGTTCCATTCCTGGTCGTGCATGTTGTACTGATTAACTCGCAGCTGGGTTCCGGCCAGAGACACCCCGGTCATCTCGTCCTGCAAGGTGGCGATCTCAAAGGCTCCAGGAATCACATGGTGAAGCAGCAGCTGCGCATAGTAAACAAAGAGAGGAGAATGGTTTTATTTTGGCTCCACATATGTGTGCTTGGACGTACCCCACTCAATAGCCGTGGATTGGACTGGAACTTCTCCTCGGCCCGTTCCGGTCCTCCCAGCTGCACCAGCAGGTTCTTGAAGGCCTTGTCCGTGGGCACGAAGATGGTGTAGGGTCCGGTCTCGTTGAGAATGCTGTCCAGGCCCGACTGGCGCAGGTACTTGGCCATGGCAAACAGACCGTTCGACTTCAGGATCTGCAGCAGGTCCTCGCTGGGATTGGACAGCACAGAGCTGGCAGCCGGGCTGGCGTGCGCCGCCTTCTCGGTGTTCTCCGTCTCCTGGACGAGGGCATCCGCGTACTGGGGCACGGGTGGCAGCAGATCGGGGCTGACGACGTCGGACAGCCGCTCGGTCACCACTGGCAGGTGGGTAGAGGCACCTCCCAGGTACGGGGAGATCGTCACCGTGGAGCCGCTGTACACGGGAGCGGGAGTGGTGCGAATCAGGCTAGCGGCGTTGGCGTGATCGGAGGTGCTGCTTTCGAACACCAGGTTAAGGCGAGCTGTGGTGGGGGCAGACGTGGTGCTGGTGGTCGAGGTCCTCGACGGATGGTACTGCCGGTGGTTGCTAGGCGTTCCCCGGGAAACGAACGGTCTTGGAGTTGTGGTGGTAGTGGTGGTTGTGGTGGTGCTGGTGGTTGTGACTGGAGCCCGCGTGGTCTGGATGATCTTGCCGCTCTTGATCTCCACAAGCTCGTCGTTGGGCAGGGTCAAGCGCGAAACGGAGGGCGGCAGCTTGATCTCACCGCTCCTGATCCGTTCCAGAATGCTCTCCACCTCGCTGCCCGTCTGCTTGGTCTCCTTCTCGCCATTGGCCTTTACCCCCTGGATCTTGAAGCTGCCATCTGCCTGCTCCTCGAGGTACACATAGGTGGCCTTTTTCTTGGGCGGCAGAGTGGGTGGAGGAGCGGTGGCTGGGGCTTGCGACTTGGAGCTGAGGCCCTCGATCTCGTAGCCATCGGGAATGAGACCGCGCTTGGCCAGCTCTTCCAGAGAGGGTGGTTCATCCGAGTCCGAGGTGATCACCGCCGAGCTGGCAATGCTGTTTGCCCCACTGCTGACACCCTGGATGTCACCTGCTCCTCCGCCATAGAGGGCAGCCAAGCTGGAGAGGTCCACGCCACCGGGCAGGGCACCTGAGGGTAGGGAGTCCGACTCCTGGGGATCGGGGGATCGCAGGATCTGCACTTTTCCACCACCTGGCAGCTCAAGGTCCTTGCTCTTGCTGGGCGCCACATCGCTCAGACTGAGCTTGGCGTCTCCACCCAAGGCCTGCTGGGCGAGCAGCGTCTGGAGTTGCTCCTGGGAATAGGCCTTCTGGCCCTGGACCAGGTTCGGATCTGTGGTGCGGATGACCTGAACCCTCTGGCCGTTGGGCAGGACCAGGTCCATTTCGTCGTAGGTCTTGTTGCCCGTCAGCGGTTGCTGCGGAGCCTCAGACAGCGCCGCCTTCAGCTGCTTGAGCAGATCCTCGCGCGCAATGGTCTTCACCGGCTTCTTGGCCTTCTGGCTGGGGTACTTGCCCAGCTCCGACTTCACCTGCGCGTAGATGTTCTTCTTCGGCGTGGTGGATGCCTCGGTGGTCGTGGTCGTGGTCGTGGTGGTCGTGGTCGTCGTCGGGTGCTCCTTGTAGTACTGCTGCAGGGCGCTGTTGAACTGGTTGTACTCCGTGGGATGGGCCACCGGCCTTCCCCGGGCCGGTGCTCCCACGTAGGGCGAGTGCTGGTAGTTGCCGTTGTGCTGCGTGATGATCGTGGGCAGGATGTGCTGCTTAATCTGGTGCTGCTTCGCCAGGAACTCCTCGTGCTGCTGGCGCACCTTGTGCTGCGACTTCTCGTACTGCTTGGCCACGAACTGCTCGTGCTTCTGGATCAGCTTCTGCTTGTACTCCTGGTCGGCGGACTGGCCCTGAGCCGGCACTGGTGCCTGGGCGTTCACGAATTGGTGCTGGAACTGGGGCTGTTGCTGAGGCTGGGGCTGCGGCTGGAAGGTTCCCCTGGTGGGCTCTGGGAAGGGAGTGGCCTGCAGGTTGCTGAAGATCTGGGGCACGGGCAGGCCCAGCTGGGGAGTCAGCTGGTACTGCTGCTGCTGCTGCTGCGTGGCCTGCTGCTGGTAGTTGAACTGCTGTGGCTGCTGCTGGGGAATGGTCTGGAATGTGGGCACTGGCGCCTGGCTGGGCAGCTTCTGGGTAGTCTGGGGCAGGACCTGGGGTCCGAACTGGGGCTGCTGATAGGCAAACTGCTGCTGCTGCTGCGGGTGCTGGTGCTGCTGCTGGTGCTGGTAGGTTTCCAGCGAGGGTTGGGGTGGGAAGGCTGTGGACTGCTGGCGGGTGTCTAGAGAGAGAGCAAGGCTTGTATCAGAGCTGGAGGATCGGCAAGTCAAGGGTTCCACTCACCGAATTGCTTGTGCCGCTGCTGCTGCGGATGCTGTGGCTGGGAGCCGGCGAAGTTACGCAAGTCCAAGAAGTTCTGATGATGCAGATCGATGCCGGCGGCTGGCTGCTGTGGCTGCGGGAACTGGGGAGCAGTTTGCAGCTGGTTTTGGGTCGAGCGCTGGAACTGCTGATTGCTGTGGGGCTGCTGCTGCTGCTGCTGATGGGGGAACTGGCCGAAGCGATGTTGCTGCGGGGCCTGGTGGTGAAGATGCGAGTGCTGCTGGTGACCGGCGTGCTGGTGCTGCTGCTGCTGCGGACGGTGGGGAATGGGCAGCTCCACTCCCGCCTGGACAAAGTTTTGCTGGCTGTACTGCTGCAGGTTCAGTTGGCGGCGCTGCGAGTTGAGGAAGGGCGGCTGCAAGGAGAGGAGGCGGAGAGGAGTGAGTTACGGTCTCTGCAAGTGCAACTGCCATTGCGTCATCCTGGCTGGCGCAGAAACCAGCTTCGGTCGGCCCGAGATCTTTCATCAGCTCACAGATAAGTCTGCTGTGAGCAATCCCCCAAAGCTGCTCCTAAAATAGACATGAACCAGTTTCAGCCGCGGCTGTAACCGCCATCTCTGCTCCATTTTGGCCAGAGTAGCCGCTTCGGGTCCTTTTAGGCGGGCACTCGGTCAAGTTGAAGTCCATAAAAATGGCAAACTAGTTTGGGTAATCGTAACCGAAGCGGAAGAGTTATGCCAGAAGAAAGTTCACTATGCCCAACTCGAGTGGTGGTTATGGAAAGTGATCCATCCTCGTTATAGCAAAGATTAAATGATGGCAGTCCCAGCCAAAGATAAGCGCAAATTGTGAGTAATCTGTCTTGGTAATGACAGTCCCAGCCTGTGCTCCATTCACTAGGTAACCCACTTTTATTGTTTCCCATCTGCAGTTGTCATTAGTGTCTCCCCCGACAATCGTGGCTCCCAGCTGCCCGTCATACGCCGCGTATACGTACTGCCAATCGAGGGGCCAGGCGGCGGTCACACATCGAGCAATTGTTTAACAACAGTTATCCAACATCATTTCCAAAGCGGCCCCTGGAGGAGCTGGGGAGCTCTCCTCCGAGCCTCTCTGCAGCCATCTAAACTGCTGTATGTATAATTTAATTGCCTCGGCAATAAATCTTCTTTTTGCGGGCTCTGGCCAGGCCAGACCGAGGCGTTATCAGGCTGCTTGGGAGCCCGACTCTTTCTTTTGGCATGGTAATTATGTTGTTGCCGCTAATGCCGCGCCTCATCATGACGCGGTGCTGTTGCCCGATGATGCCGGCAAAAGTCGGCACTGGGACTCTGGATTATGCAACCTAATCACAGTGCAATGATTAGCCGGGAGAAAAGTACAAGAGGCTCGAGCAGGTGAGGGAAAGAGCTTTTGTAATCGAATAGAGACAAACCCACGCAGACGCTGGCTGTGTTAATTCAATCTAAAAACTCCAAAGCCCTGTCATGCATCTTCATCTCCCATTTGTGTTTTCCCCAGCCTCCATTTTCTTTCTCCGCGGATGGCAAAGATGACTTTTCCCTGCCAACTGCCTGGCTGGTGAAAACGTCAATCAATCATCAATCAAGTGCCAAGGCAATCAGCGCCCCAGCCCAAAAGCCACTGAACCCGGTCTTCAGAGGGCCCTGTCTGCTTCCCTGCCTTCAGTATCGACGTGTGTTAAACGTGTCAATTTCTCGGCTTAGCGTATCCATTCAACATTCAACATTTCCACGGCGCTGCATGCAAAACGCTTTCGTTTTCGTTTTCAAATACCACGAGTACCGCGAGTGAGCCGCCGATCAATGGCCGCGCATGCGCCACAGCCCATTAATGCAGGTGACGTCCCCGCCCCGCCCGCTCGATGTCGTCGCTGCTGTCGCCAGCCGCCACCGCACCTCAGACGGGTGACATCCAGAGAGTGTCAGATGATGGACAGTATATGGCCCGCCTGCTGAGTTAATCAAGTGACACGGATCCGAAACGGTGGCAAAGATATTGGATATAACTATTTGTCACAATACTCATCGTATGTTACTTAGTGAAGCCTTGATAAACACACCTCTCGATGACTTAACCTTGTGTATTAGATTCATCTTGCCCATCAGTCAAACTAAATCAAAATCTACTTAGTTTCCAATTATATTTATTATTATTATTATGTAACATGTATAGTTTTTAATATTCAATATAGTTTCCAGCGAGATAACATTTTCAGTAAGGATATAACATCTTCAGTATATTTCAGGAAATTATACATAACATAATATTATCGATTTCGGAGATTTATAAATAAAATTTCCTTTATAAAATAAACAAAACTGGAAGTATTAACGAGACTCAAGTTTTCTGCTCCAAAATTTTTTAACAAATGAAATCAAGTGACACAGGTCCGAAAACAAATAAATATATGTCACCAACTTCGAAAAATGCTATTAATTGAAGCTTTGATAAACTCTAAGAAAATATTTTATAACCGTGAGTTCTTTTATTTCCTTGTTAAATAGATTAAAACAAACTATATCAAAATATATTTACTTTCCAATTATATTAGACCTATAGCATTAATAGTGTTTAATAATCGATATATATTCCATCGCGCTTTCATAATTAAAAACCGATTTTGGCATATTTCAGAAAATTTAAACACAGACCTCATTCCATTATATTATGGATTTCGGAGCCTAAAAATGAAAACTTTAAACGAAACTGTAAGTCCCAATGAGGCTTAAAAATTTGTTAACAAATATCTTCTTAGTTAAACAAAGAAAGTTCCATTAAAGCAACAAATGGGCTGAACTGCGACATCAGACTCCACTTCGTTACGTAAACTTCTCCATTCGAGAGCTGTCAAATCAAATGAGCATTATGCTAATCATCGAATCGTTGAAGATACACCCAGAGGTACGCGGCAACAGGTAGAAGTTGCTGCATTCCACGAGATCGAAACGGGTTTACATCCACATTTTTCACATGTTCGCTGGGGCGGAGTGAGCCATGATGTATCTGTCAGTTACATGACTCGCGCTGCCGGCTAATTTGTTAATAATTCATAATTGATTTCCCATCGCACGCCGGGTCGGGACGGGTATTACGAGAGTTAGCCTCAGCCAGATGAGACACAAAATGAAAGCGAAATTCGGAAATTTCTTTTCGTTTTCGGGTTCGGGCTCGGTTTCATTTCGCAGTGAAAGTGATTTGCCAGATATTTAGTAAGCACTTAAGCAGTTTATGCTAATTAGAACTTAATAGATCAAGGCCCGAGATATCCAGGCCGCCAGATATGGTCCGCTTAATTAAGAGTTTCCAAAATCACAGGCCGTAAATTCTGTGAGTCCCCAGTTGCACAACAGCCTCGGGCATCTGACAGATTCTTCTCGAGTCGCTCAACTTACAAGTTTTTTCGGCGTTTTTCTTTTTTCAGATCATGTCAATGGCCAATGGCATCCAACTGGCCTCGTTTTCCCGATCGCCTCTCGGATTTCCTGTCTGCCCCACAGCCAACCAAGAAACCCAAATGCATCTGGCTTCGAGTTTGCACTGGATCTTTGTGTATTCTCTGTGCTGGATTTTTTAGACGCATTTTCTACTGGCTTCTTTTTATTCGACTCGGAGTTGTTTGGCAATTCGTGTGGCCTCAAGGCTGCCTCAAACCAAGCCGAATGCTCTGAAGACTTGGGATCTTTTTTGGGGGTTGTTGTGCAATTTGTGCTCTGGCCATAAAAAGGGATGCACATGCGAGATGTCAGCTCGGTCATCACTTTAATAGCCTCAGGAGTCTAAGTGGCGAGGAGTTTTTTGTGAATTTCTACACTACACTTTGTCTGCCACTAGATCCCACCATCTATGGGTTGCTTCTGTTCCTTAATTGATTCTTTAGCGCAAAATCGAATCAAATTTGCTTACTTTAACTATGTAAACATCTTTTAAGCTTGTTTATAAACACTAATAGTTTTATCTATGCAGAGAATCCAAAAGTTTGCCAATTTCAGACACTTTGGCCAGCTCCTATGTGCTAGCTCCCAAAATGTAGGGCAACTCGTTGCCCAAAATGATTTATTATTGGACTGCCTCATTAAATTGTTTGTCTTGTTTATCAAGGCATCGCGATCGGAGCCAGATCTTTGGAATCGTGCTCACATCATTTCAACATCTCATCGATTGCAACTGAATGAAGTCCAGAACGGAGCTGGCCCGACCAGCTTCGGAGCCTCGGCGGTGGCCAGAACTGGTTGAGTCGAGGACCGCCTCCTTCGGCGCCCCTGTTGACAGTTTCCCCATGGCAGCCAATGTGCATAATAATGATGGCATTGATGGCTTAGTTTTGGATCTGCGGCTGTGAGCGGCTCGCAGAATTGGTCAATCCGAGGATTGGGCAATTCCCTTTCACTTTTCCGGACTATCGACAAATGACTGCTGTGTGCCAAGAGATGCCCCGAAAACTGAGCGAACAAAATATTTGTGTGGATTTCCTAAAGGCATTTTAATTGCCAACTAAAGAGCCAGCTGGCTAAGCAAATAGGTAATTAATTTGCGGCACAAAAGAATGCACGCCACACAATAGCAGCGCCAGCAAAAAGTGAAATTTACATAAAATTGTGTAATTAACTGAGGTAAATAAGAAATTGCCTCGAGCGGAGCTCCAGCCGACACCTACACCTTCCCCGAAAACCCGAAAAGGGGCCAGCCACATGAAAGCGAAAGAAGCCACCGGCCAACAGCCACAAAAACAGTAGTGCAACAATGAAAAGGTTCCGAGTTGGGCCGCCAGCGAGTAGCAAAAACAAAAGTTATTTAACCATCACTTTTAAGGCCCAGAAAGTGCGCAAAAGAAACCTGGCCAGCTCGGTTGCTGCTCGCGTACTAATCTCCAGATATTATCGCCGGACAGACCTCGGGGAGAGTGCTGCTAAACTCTTTTACAAATTAGGACAATTTAACTGACGGCCAGAAAGTGATGAGATCAGACTGATTATCTGGCTAATTACTGTGGCCAATATCGGCAAACCGATTCACAAATGCCAGTTATGCAATGGTAGGAGGGTAAAGTGAATACTAGATTCACTAAAAATATTCCACTCCCAAATACCGCTCAAGGGAATTTTAATATTATTTGCCAGTTAAAAACAATACATACAATAAGATGCGTATATTTGGATATGCGGATATGCGGATATTTGGGTCCTTAAATCGGCATTTTTATATCATAATTTTTTGACAAAACAAACTTAAGAATATCCATAATATGCAACCATATTCTTGTTCTTTGCCAACGCATAGACAATACAAACAATAAGATGCGTAACGCGCATTGAATTGCAATATGCAAGCATTTTTATTTATTTTAAAATCAAGCTTGAAATGTATCTTAATATACATATGTATCTCGACTCATTACAATCGAATATGCTTTCTTAAAAGAATTTATCACATTATGATTATGCAATATAAGGGTTTTATAATATTGCAGAGAAAGCCTCTTCCAAAATTAAAATACTTGTAAAGTGAAGGGAACGAATACATGCAGACAGATCTAGAATGGATCTAGAATAGATCTAAATAGAATCAGCCCGAAAAATTCAAGTACAATGGAATCATATGGCGTTACGCATCTTTATCTATATCTAGACAATATCTTTGGTCTTAGTTTTCCTTTTGACTGCCAGGTTTGCCATGTTCCATTTGATTAAAATCTTTTATCAGATATTTACTTGTTAAGAGAGATTCAATTTGGCTTGAAGGCATTGGTTATGCTTCAATCTAGTGGATTCAATCAACTTTTTAAGTCACTACATATATAATTCCACCAGACGGCTTCTCCGAAGTAATTGCCAGCTTTGCATCCAGAGAGCTCTGGAAATATTGCATAACCGCCGGCGGGTAATGTCTCGAGTTAATGCAACCGCAGTTATCCGAGCACTCAAACTTGAGTGGCATACAAATTTAATTTAATTGAATTGAAGATGCGGCAAATGAGTTTACGGATTAGGCGGAATGCTAATCGCAAGAGTTTTACGAAGTCACTTCCTGGCAGAGTCGCTCGTCACCCACGCGGCCCACACAGGTGGCTCCGCATCCGAGCCCGCGTCCCAATCCGAATCCGAATCCGAGTCCCAATCCGGCGAGTGCCTTCGACTAAGGCTGCTCATGTGCTTAATTTGACACACTCTGACATTTTTTACGAGCTGCAAGATTTATTATATCATTAGCATTGCCAGGGGCAGCCGCTGCAGATGCAGGGCGCCGCTGGGTATCTGACAGCCTCTAAACTCGGCAAGAAAATATAATTTAAATAAACCCACTTCTTGTGGCTTTGCTCTTGGATTCGGGCATGGGAAATGTAGGTTTATGGGCCATCTGTTTTTGGGTAATTAACATGTTCGTATGGCTAATTGCACGGAGTTGGCTTTTTACGACGCAGAAAGATAGTTTCTTACTGTGATGGGATGGTAGGTGGATGGAGGTCAGTAAGTAACTGGAAAGTACTGCTCACTCACAGGCCTCAAGAAAAATTATTTATTTAATTCTAGCGCGGATGGTGATTGACGAGCCTTGAGCCCGCCCATTCATCAATATCAGGCCCAATCTTCCCAGACAAACCACTCAATTTTCCCCCTCGACGCACCTTCAATTTCGAAACCACAATATCAGCCGAATAATATAATAACACAATTAATGTTTGGCAGACAATCGCCCGGATCGCTGAAAGATCCTCATAATTATCAATGGCGAATTGCGTGCCAGTCGAACATAAAATACAAACCTCTAAAAATTATATTATTGTTGGAAATAAATTTAAATACGCTGCAATTTTTACTTTCCAATTCAATAAATTTGGCGCACGCAGCCGGCCAAATTGCGTGCCATACATCTTGGCCAAGACACTCTCAGGTAGGAGTTGGAGACGGGTAGGAGTGTTTGGCGCCCACATCGTCGGCGGCGAAGACTTATTCACTCCGTTTAGCTGATGGACAGTAGCGAACAATCAAGGGAACCGCCGAAAATATTACAATTTCGCTGTGCGAAAGGTGTGTACCTGGGATTTGCATCCGTCAGATTGCGTTGCGAAACGCCGCCGTGAAACTTGATTGACAGAGCCGCAAAACGCCCAAACCTTTCCACGCTCATCAACTCTCTGAATTTCCGAATCGGGAGCCTTTGTTACTTACAATCACCGCCTTCCCGAGCTCTTGTAACTTTGTGCAATTCCTCGCCCTTTCGGCTGTCACCGGGGACTTCAATGGCGCCAATATAGCGAATTGTACAAAAGGCTTAAAAGCGCGTACTTACTCTAGTGACTTCAGAGCCATTGAGAGGGGATTGTTTGTCTACTCGTTTCCATGGGCTGTCACTTGAACTGAAGCGCCTCGAGTCCAATTGATGCGAAGTCCAAAGGCTTTGTCGCGTCCGTCTATTGCAGGTATATGGGTCATGTTTTGTTGGACGACTCCGGGCGAATTCATTATTTATACGGGTCTTGACCTTGGCCAACAATTCGGCTGGCGAATTGTGGGAAAGTGTGAAGATATAAGGTCGAGATGTTCGACGCATCTACCACATCTTTATATCTTTTCTAGCACCAGATCTCCCGCAGCGCGTTCTGCGATCCCATAGATGCAAGGCGGCTGAGATCTTTCTTGCGATCCGATTTAACGCTTGTCTAATGCCTTAATTAGGAATCAGCATTGCCTCAGGTTCCCAGACATGCGATTGCAGTGCAGACCCCAGACCCCCCGCCATATCATTTGTCAAATGGGCCGCCATTGTTTGCAGTGCCATGGAGTGGAGGGTTTGAAAAAGTTTTGATTTTGTGATTTCCTCAGCTGCTGCCTGCCATTTCGTGTTCGCGGAATCCATTATTTATGGGTTAGCAATGCGCCAGAGCCGAGTGCTTTGGATTCGAAAGCGAAGTTCTATAATTTTAATTACATTTACTCGTTGGAGGAACCAATTAAGTCATTTCGAGATGGTATCGGAGCCTCCTCATGGCTCCCAACCAGTCGCCAACTGCTCACATTGCTGACTTTCTGCTGGTCTCGTGCCCGCTTTTGGTCACGCAAGCCATGGAACTGAGGCTCCCAGACTGAAGCTCGACGGGTCTGCACATGCAAATGGCGGAGGGTCTCCTACAAGGTCGGGGGTCCCGGGGTCCCGCAAATGCTTCGAGTTGCCACCGACTCGGAGTCAGTAAACTGTGTTGCTGCAGTTCGTGACAGTTTTTAGCAATTACCCGGATGGGACGGACGCGACAAGTTGGAGACCCAGCTGACCATTGTTTAGCGGTTAGTAACCCGGTCTGGAGTAGCCAGCCCTCCTCCCAGATTTCTGAGAGTCTTCGGAGACTACTTTAGGCGAGAAGAAAGAAGTGACTGGGAACGAGCAGTCTGCGGATCTATCCCTTATTGTCCAGCGGTCAAAAATACACATTTTTCTTTAGCAAGATGCCCTTTAGAGATCTAAAGGCTAACCCCATAACTTAAAAGAACAGTATAGTTTCTAAGACCTTTTTTAAAAATAATATTTGGAAAAGCTGCCAGTCCATCTGTTCCTTGGTTCTTAGAAACTCTGCTTTGAGACGATTTCCCCATTGAACTCAAAGGGGCTTTCCTTAGTCTATCCATTGAAATTTCATCACCTGGCCAGACTCACCTGGGCCTTAATTTTTCTTGAAGAAATCGAAAGCGAGCTGCTTTTCGCCTTGCATGCTCAGCTGATGCACTCAAATGCGCAGGCGCAGCCGCAGCCGCAGCGAAATGAGAAGGAAAAGTCCAAAAACCGCCGAGCAAATTAAAATTTATTATTTGCAACAAAACGAAGCACTTTGGGTGCCGCAGCAGCGAGTGGAAAATGCAACTGAAATGCCAGCCACGGAGCTTCTGCGGTGCAGAAAATCAGCCAGGCTTGCGAAAAGTGTTTTCTTTCCCTGCAACTCTCGTTGGGAGAGGCTGTGGCAGGGGCCCGACCACTGGGCTATTCGGTCGGGCGCTGGCGATAATGTGGCATGCAGCAGCCAGCGGCACTAGAGGGGCACCGGGCACCGACGGCACTGTAGTGTGAAGTGGGCTGAGCGCGAGTTGGGGGCGTATCGCACCTGACAGGTACTAAGCAGGGTATATCTCCCGAGGCGAGTACTTTGACTTCCTGCGCAGGGAGCCCTCGAAGGGACAGAGAGTGCTTCACCCTCGGGGCAAATATGACAACCCCCGTGCCAGCTGGGCTGTGAAGAACTCCCAAGTTGAACTACCCTGTTATCTTTTTTAATATGAGAATTGTTTAGTTCCATCAAAATAAAGCCCTGATATATAATGGGGTTTTCTTATATTTGCTTACTGACAAACGAAAATAATATTTCTTGAAAGGTTTCATTGTGTAACAATGACTTAAATGCCCCGAAATCAGACTGTGATAATGTAGGCTCTCTACTTTAATGCTTTTTCTTTCTAAATTTTTAGCAGATATGTATATTAAGTACTAGTGTATTAGCAGTGAGAATAAGCATTTTGGTAAAGTGAGATTGTTTGCATTTATGTTCCATTTCCCAATATCCCAATAATATGTGAATCTATCAAATGGGTTAAGATTAAAGAGGTTAAGAAAGTATGGTCACTTTAAGATCAGTGAAAAGAGTGAAAACACATTGTTATAAAAACTTAAGCATTGATCTGGAAAATAAAAGTGAATCTATCTATAAACCGGGTAAACAAAATATTTATTTTTTTCAGAATAATGTCTTGAAGTTGGTCCTTCTCTAAGCTCTAGTCTAATTATTTCGGAATTGGTGCTTTTCTGCGATTCTCAAAACCATTTTCTTTGCAGTAATTTTCCCACAACCCCTAACCTTTGCCCAACCCCATGGATTTTTGTGTGAATACCGGGCAACAGCGAGATGGCTATCCAGCGCTTTTCCTCTAAACATTGCCAAACCGCAGAAATGTCATTAAATAATTTCGCTGCGCATTTTCCCCAGCTCAAGGCGAAAACGAAACGCAAATCAATGGACAAGTTTTTAGTGCTGCTAGGCATGGCGGGCGGCTGGGAGTTTCAACTCCCACCTCGCCAGGCAAAGGAAAACACACACAGGTTATGCAACTCTTTGGCGGCTTGCAACATCTCCCGGCAGACCTGGCCAGACCCGGCCAGACCAGACCCATCCCGACCCGTCCACGAGTTGCAGATGCCATTGCAGCAGCAACAGCAACAGCAGCAGCTTGTTTAAAAATCTTGTTTTGGAACTGTGTGCCAGCAACAAACGCTTCTTCATTTTCGCGCAATAAACTTTCCGCCCAGACACAAAGGCCCGGCCACAATACAGCCACAACTGGGACTGCAACTGCGAATGCGAAAACGAAAGTGCAGCGGCAGCGGGCCATAACTGGTTGCCCAGTTTGAACCGCCGCGGCGTTGGGCTTGGCTATTGCATTACGTTGGCGGTCCGAGGATCGTTTGACTTTTGGCCATATTTGCGCTGAGTTATGGCGAGAAAGAAGATGCAGCTGAGGAGCCCGTTGCGGCGCCTGAGTAACGCGGAAGTTGACACTTGCCGCACTGGTGCCGCAAGTACGGTACGGCGGCGGAGGTGGGTGCAAGCGCCTTGATATATTTACTGCACATGCCTTGACTAAGTGCGACGGCTGGCAACTGGCAATTAGGCAACAGAGAGCCATGACAAAACCCATTTGGTTTCTGCCTCTCCGATTGGTGGTTGGCCAATGCCAATCCGAATCCAAGCGACTTTTAATGACCTGGAAGAGGAGAGCCCATCCGGCGCCTGTCAATAACCAGCAGCGATGAGTTATGTCGCCGAGCCCTTTTACTTTCTTTTCCCAGACGTCCCAGGGACGTCACTTTAACGATCAGTACCTGTAATACCTTTCTGCTTTTTACTGGGCTAATTTCTGGCGATCGTTTCCATAAAATAATGCGGAACAAAGTCGGCGGTTCACTAACTATGTTAATGGCTTAATAATTGGGAAGATCGCTGGGTAATGGGGAGCCATAGAAAGCGGAAGATGCCTTGAACCCCTATGTGTGCGACAGCGGGAGATCCGCAATTCTCGGAAGAGATTCGCACTCGACTTTTACCTTAGCCACGTTCTACTGAGGCCCCAAAGTGGGTCAGATACCTGGCTGGAGAAACCTAGAGACTGTACCCTGCAGATTTCATAATGCAGAGGTTATATCACCGATGAAATTACAAATTTTCAGTCGTACTTCCCGGGAAACCCTGCGGTCTCCTCTGCCCAATCAGGCATGACTCCCCGATTTCATTCACTTTTCGGGCAATTTTCCCCTCATTCACAAACGAAATTGATTTAATTCTCGATCGAACTGAAAGCCACTTGGGAGCGCAGCAAATTAATCCGAAGAAAGACCCTGGCTGTCCCGGTGTGATTAGCGTTCAATTATTTTATTTGTTTGTGGTTAGCAGCCTCAATGGGCTTTATTTGGATGCGATTCGGTTTAAAGTGGCGCCCGTCTAATGGCAGCTCGTTACTTTGTTGAAGTGGAAAACTCGAGGGGTCCAATCAAAGGCGATTGAGGTGCGATGATTGAGCCCTGAGCCTGATTAGCTCTTGGGCCCTGGCAAGTGCCATCGTCTTCCGTGCCTCTCTCCCTGGTTTATTGACACTCCCCTGCTCTGTGTGGGGCGCTCAACTTTCATTTTCAAGCTAGATCCATTAGCAGTTTGTCCCCTCCCCGCCCAGATACCGAAATATCTTTCAGATAAATATGCAACCGAGAAGCGATATTTAAAAAGATCTCTCGATTGACCCACTTTCCTCTTGCCTTCGCAGCGAGCAGAACGCAGCTCGCAAAAAGAAATTACAATGAAATGCGGCTTCTTGTTATGGTTTTGCTGGCACGTCGACAACAAAGCCGCACCGAAAGTGAACAGGTTGTAGGGCCCTGTCGGCTATATATGTACAAAGTATTGGCAACTCGTTTCGATGGACGCAGAACGTAAATCAATTTCAGATCTGTCTGCCGTACTGACCAACCTGCTCAGGAAAGTTCGAGGGGAGAGAGAGTGCCTGCCCAGACTCATAATAAAGTTCAAAGCACTATCAGCTTAACAAGCCGAGCTTATGGATACGTTAAAAGGTCTTAATAAGTTCGGAAATAAGTATGCGATAAGTTTAACTTACAGCTTAACAAGCCGAGCTTATGGATACGTTAAAAGGTCTTAATAAGTTGGAAAATAAGTATGCGATAACTTAAAGAAGAGCTATGAACAATAGTCACACTGACAGCTTAACAAGCCGAGCTTATAGATACGTTAAAAGGTCTTAATAAGTTCGAAAATAAGTATGCGATAAGCTAAAGAAGATCAATGAACTTGTGCTCAAAATGGTAATAAATTTTTATCACTAATATGTGGCCAAGAACCCAAGATAAGAGTCACTTTATTGTTGGCTGTCTTTGTAAGAATAGCTGGTGTACTTCCTATCCCAGATTCTACTCGAAATAAACCCCCCACGAAAGTGAAAGCAGAGCGCGGAAAACCAACATAAATGTGTTAAGTAAACTCTAAATACACAAACAGAAGAAACAAATGCGAGACAACCGACTGTCTGCCATTTGGCAGGCCCAGAAAACATGTTCGAAGATAGCAAATTGTTGTTTCTGTCGGGATGAGGATTTGTCGGGTTTGTGCCGCGGCTGCAGCGCCTGCGCCGTGAACTGGGAACTGCGAACTGCGAACTGGAAACTGTGGATGGACCCTGGACACCAGATGTTTCTGGCCGGCGCCGGCTGCCAAGTTTACACGACAAGACACAATTGCAAGCGCTACGTGAGGCAATATATACACAATAATAAAAGTTAAAATTAAGCAATGGCAAAAACAAAGCCCGGGCGCATAAAAGAAATTGCACAGCCACCGAATCGATGCCGAATCCTAAGACGAAAAGCCTCTTAAGCCAACGGCGACCAGTTCCTGTTCGCTGCCAGACAAAAGGAAGATGATGATACTTTTTCCATTCCCCGCTATTGGTTGTTTTGCCAAAAAAAATCAATGAAAGAAAAACGGCCAAGATGCAATCGCAGGCCATTGCCGCAGCCAACTTATGTCAATGGTGAGAGATGATGTTGGCAGAAATCTGGTCCGGGACAAGTTTCTTGCGTTATGGGAAACATTGTGCAAGTTGCCGAAAAGGAAATCGCCAAGTCGACAGATGCACGGAAAGGTTAAGGACAATGCCGTGGCGAGGATGACGACCATATACCATAGCTGGCATCGAAAAAGAAAGTCATTTAAGGGACGCCAGGCTGTCATCTTTTGTTTGTCGACTCGACATTCTGCAAGAGGCTGCGGTGATCAGGGCCCTTTCATCTGTCTCTCCACTCGGCCATAATCCCGTATCAAAACATGGCCTGCAGCCTAAACAACTTCGAAATAAATATTTTTACGTAATCCAAGCCTCAATTATAGGCATTAGTTCATCTCAAAATAAAGCTGAGCCGCCGAGAAAAGAGGAGCCAACAAAGCTGCAGATTTCACATCATAAATTGTTGTGGTTTTGGCCAAGACTTTTTTGGGCTTTGCCTTGAAAGTGAAAACTATAACATGATCAGGTTACATCAACTCGGGAAATGGGTCTGGTTGGGGCCATCAATTATCTCATCATCACCATCTGCCCAGAATCCCCTGAGAAATTCTCAAAGTCCCACATGACTTGGCAATTTACACAGGTCTCTATCCACAGATGCCCCGTGGAAGATTGGTTTCTTTTCGATACTCGACTTCCTGACCACTCCAAGCGAACAGGTTTACAATCTTCGAGGCGCTGCCTTAAACGATGTCTCATGGCTTTACGGCTCTTACTCTTCCTTGAATCTTCACTTAATCGAGTCCCCCGCACTCCGCTCCACTGAGCGGAGATAAAATATATTTGTGAAAAGGGAAAGTTCATTGAGGCGCTGAAAATCGTTTTCGTTTTCAGTTGCGGTCATAAATTTTCAACAATTAATATTGAGATTCCAAAACAAATATTTAAATAATTGCATTTTTAAATAGGCAGCTTGGGGCTTGGGAACTGGTGCCTACTTGTTGGTAGAAAGTCTTATGCAAGTCTGTGGAATTTCTGTGATTCGGCCAACATTTAGGGATCGAAAAATGTGTGCTGTTTGACATATTTATGCGAGTACTACTCATCGCTTGGCAACTTTCTTCGGCCGAGACTCGAAAAGATCTGAAAACTGTGTCAATTTGGTCGGGACAAGCGGAGAGCCCGCCACAAAGACGGCTCTAACAATGGATATTTGCATAATATTCAATGGAAATGCAAATGAAGTGATAAATGTGATATTTACTTCATTTCTTGATTATTTGGCACATATTTGAACTGGCGCTAGGAATGTGGAACATCGTCCATAGTCTTAACTTAATTCCCAGACCCATTTCGAAGGACTTACCCCGTGTGGGCCCACATTGGGCGGCGGTATAAATCCCTGTGCGTTCGCTGCGACCACCCACAGGCACAGAGTGCCCCACAATGCCAATGAAACACGCATGGTTCACTCGGAAATTCCGGATAAAGTATTTGCTCAGCGACTGTTATTGTTTTTCCAATCAATTCAAATTAATGTCGATGCACTATTTTCCGTTAAAACAAACACTTCGCTGGGAAAATATCCCAGAAAGGCAGCGCGAAAAAATGTCAGAAATGCGACATGAAACAACACAATATCCAAATCGACTGTGGTCGTATTTTCGTTACGTTTTCTATTTGCTTTATGCAAATGATGCAGTTTCAGTTTTGGTTTCTTCTCTTTCTCTCGGCTTTAAATTCCGTTAGCGTTTGAGCCGCGTTGGGACTTTTCAGGTGGCCAGGCCAATGGAAGCAGCCGCGGACACGACCTGACTGGTAAAAGTTCGAAGCTTAACTGAAGATCATTAAACGTTTGGTAACAATTTAAGCCAAGCTCGCGACGAAGATGCCAAAAAGCCGCAACCGTCTCAGCCGTCGCAATCGCTGGCAACACGCGCCCGCCAGCCAGCAACATGTTGCTGCGAGCGAGCCAAAGAGCGAGCCAGCCCGGCCACAACTTGGCTTAAAGAGAAAGCTAAGAGCGCGCCGCTCGGCGGAAGAGAAAGTGTGGCCGGGCCACGGCTGGCAAGATGAGGAAATGCCAGCGCAGAGATGAAGATGCATCGCTTCGCCTGAATCACCCGCTTATCGAACCCAGAAATAGCACAGCCGAGACCCAGCTCTCCGATTTCCACTCGTACTCGTTCTGGCCCAATCACGTAGCATCTCGGAAGTGCCGATAAGACTCGGCTCGGGGGCGCCTGAGAATTTGAGGCCAGGCCAACGCAGCGCCACTCTTCTTGTTGTATTCAGCCATTTAGAGCCCCAGACATGTAATTGCCCAAATGCGAAAGAATTGCCAAAATTAATTTAATTTCGCTGTGATCTTGAGATATTCAAGTGGAAATGGTCAAGATGCAATTGACATGCCCAGATAACATAAACCAAATAATAGAACAAGTAAGAGAGGGCTGTGCTTAACTTTGACATACCCGGCACTCCAATCTTTGTGCGAAAGAGTTGCCAAAATCATTTCAATTTCGTTGTGATCTTGAACTATTTAAGTGGAAATGGTCAAGATGAAACTGACATACCCAGATAATCAAAGCAAATAATAGATTAAGTAAGAGAGAGCTGTACTTAACTTTGGCATAAACGCCACCCAAATCTTTGTGCATTAAATGATACCCGATACACGAACGACCTTACGCGTACTTCTTCACAAGAATCTGTCTCCGAAACTATTAGTACGATCGTCTTGAAAAGTAAAGGAATAAACATTCGACAATTTTCAAGAAACACAATTATAAAAAAAGTAAGGAGTATCGAGACTGCAACTTGGCATCTGAGGCAAAATAGATAGTTATATAGATATATGCAACTTTTATGATCCCATTATCTGAATTCCATAGAAATTCATGGATACAGCTTTAAAAATGTATGTTTAATGACTTGTTTTTTATGTATGTCATAACGAAATGTTAAAACACCCTGGTTCTATTTGTAACGTTTAAGAATTGTGTCAACAAACAGCTTCAGCCCTAAAAGTATTTGAAACTAAGTGGAAAGACATGGCTAGGTGACTCTTCTAGTGTAGCTGATCCAGAATATGTATACTAATGTTACTTACGCTATTGGTTGGCATACTGGGTTAACATTGATGTGTCCTGTGGGTAAACAAATATTAAAGAACCCTAGAGTCGATTTGCCTTGACTATCAGATACCCAATACACACTGGAAAGTGGTTTTATCTATAACTTTTACATACTTCTAGTATCGTTAGCAAAATGTCAATACAACCAGAATTCTTACTCTGTTTTATCTTACATTGTTTATCGAATTTAGAACAGCAAGAACGCAAAATTAGGTATTGATTTTCTTAATAAAGATGTAGCTTCTTCAATAATAAACAGAATCAATCATTTTTAGGTTTAAAGGCAGATACAGATTTTTCTAATGTCCACCGCCTTATAATCTTGATTTAAGATCTTTATTTTTGGATCTCTGCAGTAGCTGTCAATTCGGGAATCTGGTTTTCAGCGCCCGTATTTATCACGACTTTTACGGAAGAGCAACGCGCGTCTGGGACGGATTCATATGCTTATGATTCGGACATGATTAATGCTGGTCTTCGGCTCAGTTGAGTAATGCGGCCGAAGTTTGGCGATTCCCGCTGCGATCCCATAAGGCGATCTACTGAGCAGCACCTCACACCTTGCATCACAGCCGACTGGCAGTGAATTAGCATATTACGCTCGATTTGATAACTTAATGGAGTCTCCACGGGAATCAGTCACAGGGAATGCCGGCTTTACAATTTTGTAAAAAGATGTATTGTTAAAAAGTACCTAAAGGGAGATTTACACCAATTACCAACATTGCATTTTATTATTGTGAGTTTAATTGTATTCTATTTTATTATATACAAAAGTACTTAAGTATATATCTTAAGAGATATAAGATATAAGTTAATAAGTAAATAGACTTTATGCGTATCAATTATTTCTGAAGATAGTATCTCCTTTTAGCTTTCCAAACTTTTCCAACTTAGCCACCACATACCTAGGGCTTGATTGAAAAATTCATTTCCTCTTGTGTAAGCAGGCAGGTGAAGGAAAAACGCACTTTATATCAGAGAACCAGCTAGACCGATCACCAAATAATTGCATTTCCACCTTCCCTACCAATTATCTCCAGGTTGCGGGCAATTCAGTGGCCACTAATCAACCTATCCATCAATCAGCTCCCAAAATAGACATTTCATCGCCGGTCTTCATAAATAACTTTTCACTTTCCGAACGCCCCGAAACAAAGTGTAATTCCAAGGCCAATTAATTCTAAGAGACAGACGCGAGGTCCCTTTAAGTGCCGGTTGCATAAGTGGCAAGCGCCAGGGAGCTTATCGGGCCTGGCTTCTTTGTTCCATTCACGGGCCGTGATAATGACCGATGATGATACCGAGTCATTGACTGCAGCCAGCTCTCCTCGGGTCTTTTGTAGCTCTTGTGGCCTTACATTTGATTTGATGGCTTTCTTTGACGATCACCCGGCCGACCGGACTGTGAGAAAATCCGCTGCGCAATCCCAAACATCTGATGGAAAACTTTTCACCTGCTTGGAGCTGAGCTTGATTGAACTGTTTGCCCAATCCGCAGAAGATATTGGCAGGAAGCCGGCACCCTGTCAAATCAATTTATCAATTTGGGCGAATTTAAATGTATTTTCCTTACTCCTAAGTTGGGACCCCAAGCGTGCTCGTGTTCCATTAATTACTTCCCACACACGTCGAAAAAGACGAGTTTTATAACATCCAATTTCGCTGGCTTCCAGGGGTCGCCATTCCATCGCAATTCCATCAAAAATTTAGAGACGTAACCAGTGGCAATTGGTATATTGTTTTCGATCAATTACTAGATGTGATTCCAAGACGACATTTGATTAATTTCTTACTATGGCAGCTTTCGAAACACCCGACAACCGAGGGATTGCCTTGCCTTGCCTTATCCCAAACTACTCTGAAAGACATTTACGACTTGTCACAATTCATTTTTATATTTTTATGCAGGGAACCACATAAACTTCACAGGCAGTCATTTCCTTTTCGAGAAATCAGGGCTTCATGAATCATACTTATGCACTTGAGCTAACAACTTAGAATTTAGAGATCGAAGCCATAGAAACGAGTATTTAAGGTCTTGATGAATGGGCAGGCAATGGACAGTCCGAAGCTCAACAAAAAACAAAAGCCATTTGCAGACAGACGGTCAACAAAAACTGAAACACCGAAAAAGATTAAATGCTTTACATATAACAACAACAAAGTGCTCGAGGGGAAAGACTTTCACCTTGCGACGAATGATAGCAGGAAAGGAGGTAAGAAACATATAGAAAAAACGAGCCAAAGGCCGAGAAAAAAGGCAGGCAGAAGCGGCCTTCGAGAGAGATGCCATGGACCCGAAACCGAGACCAGACCTGCGAGGGCCTCACCTGGCAACAACAAGTGGCCGGCCATGATCATGATCACCTCTGACGGCAGAAGAGCCGGCCGTACGTCAATAAACCTTTGACTCAATGACGCTTACGGCCTGTGCTTATCACTCCAGCCGAGGCCCAGACCCAGCGTCAGTTTCTGGTGTGAACGTGAGCTGGCAACTTTTACTTTCCATTCAAGAATGGGCCGGGATTAAGTCACATGCTGCTCCACGCAGGCGCGTACTTAGAATTCTGCTCTTACTTTCCCCGAAGTCTTCCGACTCGTCTACCCCCACGCAGGCACTTGGGAGTCTCGGAGGTGAAAACGAACCGCCGGCACTCGACTCGTCGGCTGTCGAGCTCATGACTGGCAGCAGCGATGTCCACATCCCATAGTCGTTTAGGGTAAGCGGTGACTCGTAGTCGACCAACCATCCTCTAATAACTTAAACACATACAGTTATTAGTTAGGGGCATGTTTAAGTGCCATCTAATGCCAATCTGAAAAGTCCACAGCATCAAATTGGCAGCTTTGTTTTCTTTTCATCCCAGACTCCGTAGGAAATTGCATAATCAACGCGATCGCCAGAGGTAAACATCCGACGAATTAATAACAAAAACTAAATGAACCAGCGTGGAGCCCTCGCGGCCATCCCAAATGGTGTCACGTGGATTCATTATGCCCCACACCAAGATTGTGAAAGACGGAGACGAAGAGGCTGAGCTGCCAAAATTAGTCCGAACATAAAGTCAATACTTTCTGCCAACCTGTAACCGCTTCCGTTCGTGCTCATGGATAAAGCAGATGAAGACCTGACAAGATCATACGTAATGCTATTAACTAGATCGTGCACTTATGGCCAAGTGAACAGGCTTTGGTATTCGGTTAGTAAAAGGACTCTTAGAAACGGCGAAGATTGTGTCTCGCAAAGAAGTTGGCGTACTTCTAGTTCTTTACATAAACATTCTTTAAAGTAACTCAAATTATTTATATACTCGTGTAACTACAATTTTAAAAACTTTAATTTCTATATACATTTATGAAAATTATGCATTGTTAAAAATGTATTCATCATTTGCAATTCATTTGTTGGATTCAGTGAGTCCAAATGTGTTAAGTTGCATTTAAAACTGAAAAATGAAGTAGAACTTTACTTCAAAATTATATTACATTATTATATATATTATAAATATTTCAGGATTAATAAAACAAGGCTAAATTAAAAACAAAACTCAGTTTACTTGAAATACAACCGCAGAGCACTAAAGAAACTAAAAGATTAAAGTTCTTAGAAACAAATTTTGAGCTCAAATAAAGATTATAAGTATTCTCTCCAGGCTAATCAAATAATAATATAATTATTCCAGGTGAATAAACCATTCCGATTTTGCAAGCTACCTTATAACTATTACTTACTTGTACATATATTTGGTAATCGAAGCCCGAAAGTATGCCACAACCGATTTGCAACGAAACCTTTAACCCTTGGGCGGCGTGGACCTGATCTTGAAAATACACAGTTTATTTCGAGTATATAATTTCTTTTTTTGTAATTATTTTAATTGTAATTGATTACATGTGGTTTCTTGATCTATACAATTAATATGCTTCATTAATTTAAAATTGATATATATATTATACGTATATTTGTAATTATAGGTAAAATTATCATTTTGTTTCATTGTATTTAAGTTAATACTAAACGTTAAATTCGAACACACTTTGTAAAACAATTTTGCAATTGGATTTGTTGTTTTGTTCTGTCAAAGCTCACAATAAAACACATAAAGAAGAATCCAGGACATAATTACGAAGAGTGGCAGAAGAACATTATAAATAATACGAAAGAAGCTCCAAGGATCGCAGCCATGTGTATATTGATGTAGAGGCTTAGGTATTGTAGTCCTATATAGTAAATATCATGAGCAAAAATTGCAATTTGTGTACATTGTTATCTAAACTTACAGGATTACAGGTTACAAACTTCGATCGAATGACAGTCTAGCTTGGGTAACTATTGTACCCAGCTCAAGTTCTTACACAGTTCGCCGTGTTATAGCCATACACAAACATTAATTTGAATAAAACTCTATTTATTTTTGCCACCAATAATACGGTTTACATACATAGTTGTGGGGCACTACAGTTACTGCAGTTATTGGGTTGGTTTAACTCTTCTCGGTTGTGATATTGGCCGTAGTTTATCCTCTAGGTCTAGTAGATTTATATAGTTCATTAAACATATGTGATCTCATTAAATTATGACATGTATTCCGCGTGGAGGGGCTTGATGGGTGTATGTTGCAGTATGCAGTATTTCCACACAAACACGAACTCCACTCGCATCGGCAGACTAAAGAGTTGTGTGGGGCTTGGGCTTAGCGTACTTCAATGTGATGTCTGATGTTGGCAATCGAATTTCCAAGATCTTAGGCTACGAATACAATTACAGTTAAGGTTTAGATACATTTCGGTTTCACATATGTAACTAGTAACAGCCGTGATACTGCTGCAAAGACATGGAAGCTGTATGAAATTGTTACACACTCGAGTCGTAAGCCTACGTATAAGTATGAATGGATCTCTGAGTGTGAGGGGATGCGTTGGGTGAGTCGTTACAAAGGTTGTCTACAACTATGTTCTATGTTCAGTGTATGCCATCATATCTAATAACTATATCTAGGTTCTTGTTCCTTTGAGCTGGCTTCTGTTTGTTTGATTTCTTTACACGTCTCCACGTGCACTCTCACCTTCGAGGGCTGGTTCACGTTTGAATACAAGGACAAGGCGCAACACCTTGGTAGCTGGAGGGAGGAGAATACTTTTCGGGGTGGGGTCTGGGGACTGGGTTCGGGGTGAATACAATTGCGAAATACCTTTAGCTATGGCAGTAGCGAAATAAATTGGGGTTCAGGGAACTGAGAATACTGCAAAGTGCTGCAAAGGGGAGGGCCCAGAGCCAGACTCAATTATTTCGAGTGGGGCACGGATCACCAGGAGCAATTGGGGTGCAACAGCAATGCGCTCGCATTCGATACAGTACACACACGTCTATATAATTCCTATATAGCTTATATAACAATAACTACAATTCGGCGCGAGGAGGTCGAGAAGCATCCTAGTTCAAGTCCTTCTTCTTCTCCGTGTCCTCCTCCCGCTCCCTAACATCAGCGCAGTGCTGCGGACGCCACTTCTAGCTCCAGAAGTCCATCATGTTGACCAGCTTGCACTTCTTCAGCTCCAGCTTGGTGGGCCTGGCCCGGAGTCAAGCCCGCCCGAAGATGGCCCTGTCGGAGACGTCGCCGGTGGACTGTGAGTGCGACATGGTCATGGTGGCGCCGGCCCCTGAGGACTGCTGCTGCTGCTGACCACCCACTCCGTGGTGATGGTGGTGGTGTGTAGCAGTGGCAATCGTGGCCGTCGACGCGTTGTGGTGCGTCACATTGTGGTGGTTGTGCGCCAGCGTCGAGCTGCCGTACTTTGAGGACACCCCGCCGACGCCACCGACATTGCCACTGCCGGTCAGGTGCTTCCTGGTGGCCGCCGAGGAGACGTGGTGGGTGCTGCCGCTGCCCACGCCCCCGTAGATGCGATGAAGTGAGTACTGCTGCACCGACTCCAGGTCGGACACGCTGGACGCGATCTTCGAGCGCACCGCCACCTTCTGCATGCTGTTGTACTTGTCGCTGGCACTCAGCTTGATGTCCGGCAGGTGTCCGTTCGACTGGGCGTGTCCATGGGGATGGCCGTGGCTCGGTGGCTGCTGCTGGCGTGACTTGGCAGTGGTGGTGGCCATTGCCGCGCTGTGCACCGCCGTGGTGCTGGTGATCGAGGCCACCACCGGACCACCGCCGCCCGGCGAGACCTCTGCGAAGCTGTAGCAGGAGGACTTCTGGGAGACGCTGTTCAGACCCGAGCTGGACGAGCTGCTTGACATGCGGCAGCTGCGGTGGCGGCTGGAGGAGGAGGGCTGCAGGAACTCGTGGTGGGCCGCCTCGTCGGGCGTCATCCGTTCCGCGGGGTCCCATTCCAGGCAGCGCTGCAGGAAGTCGATGAAGTAGCGGTCCTGGCAGTGCAGGATCTGGGCCAACGACTTGCTGCCCGGCGTCCGCTTGCGGCCCTTGGTGTTCGTTATGCAGCGCGGGGCATCGCGGGAGTCGAAGAAGAGGCGCCGCCGCCGGGCCACCGAGATGAGCACCTTGGGCGGCAGGCCCAGCACCTCCATTATGCAGGCCAGCTGCTCCACCTCGTTCTCGCCGGGGAAGAGTGGGAAGCCCGTGTACAGCTCGGCCAGGATGCAGCCTGCAATCGAAGAAGAGAGAGGTTGACACGAAATTGTTATTGATTTTTATCCGGTTCAGGGGCTATAAGTGTATCTGACTCTGTATCTATATCCTCCGCAGTCATTTCGGGCGGTCAGACAAGCGCATTGACCTTGACTTTGTGCCGGACACGTGCCTGTTGTGCCCAAGCTTATTTATTTCCTGCTGCACTCTCTAATGGACTCGGTCGGAGTGGATTTGGGCACAGCGGGACAGCAGGACAGCAGGATCAATGCCTCTGACGGCCATTTTGTGACTGAACTTCGACCTCTGCCCATTCATCTCAATTTTTCAGTTGCTGCAGTAATTGACAGAAAAATGTTCTTTGCCCAGAACGTGACTAAGCCAGTCACTGTGAGTAATCTTCCCCATTGCTTTCTCCTGCTTCTTAAAATAGAAACGATTTTCAGAGACATTTAATTAGCAATTATTGCCACCCATCCGGAAAGCGATGCCTTATCGCCTCACCGCCCCAATCAATTTTAGGTACGACTACCGAGACAGCCTCTAGGTTTCAGCCCCTCCCCGTGCGACCTCATTTACCTAATGAAGCTTCAAGCCATCAACCCACACGTGCCATTGCAGTAGCAGGAGGGCTGGCTAAGAGCTCACATCATTCAACACGTAACCCATTTCCATTGCCTGCTTACTCGGTGTGCTCAGTGCACAGTAACTCAAGTAAGAGAGCCAGCCCACACATGAAGCGGGCCAAGACGGCGGATAAAAATAAACTGGGCTGTCTTCTTTTAGGACCTCGGCCAGAACAAACTGCCCCGGTCTGCTGACCTCACGTCCGTGCGCACATTTAATGAGTCCTTTGTTGCCGAAGGAGCCACTGCCTCCACTTCTGCCGCTAACCGGACGTGGCTGTGGTCGGAAATGGGCTCTAAAAGGATGTGTTCAGTGGCGACCGAGGGCAGGACGAACTGAAAGCCCGGCCAGGGCTCGGCAAAATTATTATATACATGAACTTCGAGACGGGCTGTGGCACTTGTTGAGTGCCCGTCCGGCCAGGGGCCCTCACCTCCGGCACCTTCATCGATATCTCATTGTTCGCTCGGCTGGAGGAGGTCCTTTTTCGCCGCCACCTTCGCCTTGCCTGTTGCTGCTAATTGGCCTAGTGCGTGTTCTTACACTTCGCCGAGCTTTTCGGCCTGGGACAGGTCAATTGTACGGCTAAAGTGGTAGGTTGCCAGTGGGAATCGTACTTAAACGCTTTATTATTTATGCCACTTTATTCAACTGATTAATTGCAGTCTTTATAGCTCAACAGGACTTATCTAATTATAGAAAGTATACAATTTGGCGGACTCGATAATATTATTAGAGAGAGACTCAAATGTACTAGACTTTGTTAACCCGGTTTATAAATAGATTCACTTTTATTTTCAAGATTAATTCTCAAGCTTATAAAATGCGTTTTCACTCCTTTTTCAATGATCTTAAAGTCACCATACTCTCTTTACCTATCTATCTAACCTATTTAATCGTTTCACATATTATTGGAATTATTGAAAATGGAACATAAATGCAACAGTCACTTTACACTATTACTTAATATACTATCTGATAACAACTTTATAAGTGTTTAGTTCTTAGTCTGATTTTGAAAGTGTAGAGTATCTTTAAAAAGGGACAGAGTCCTAAGCACCTAGGGAGACCCTTGGCAATTCCCAACTGGGTGAAGCCTGCTCTTCGACGAGCTCTAGTATCTAAAATATTAAACCATTCCTTGCTATTTAAGGCAAACTTAATACAGAGTTACCGCAGATTTATCCTAATGATTTTCCCCTAGTAGAACGTATACCCCACAAACACAGAAGTCGGCCACGTGCAGTGGCAGCCACAAAACGTTTAATATTTAATCCTGCCCCCGATTGCCGTGCGGATATTTATAGGGTCAGCGTGTGTGGGCCATAAACCTGCCTGCCAAATGCAGGGCGAGCATTTAAAATTGCATGCAGTCCATATACACGATGCCAGCCCACTTGGGACAGAATGCTTTTAATTAAAAGTGGACACTCACCCAGGCTCCACATGTCGATGGCGGTGCCGTACTGCAGGCCGAGAATCACCTCCGGGGAGCGGTAGAACCTCGATTGGATGTACGTATAGATTTTCCGATCCACGTAGCACGAGCTGCCGAAGTCGATGACTTTGATGGAGCTGCTGCCACGCTGTTTGAGCAAGATGTTTTCCTGTTCCGAGCAAAAGCATTAGTAAGAGAGACATATAGAGAGACTTATACCATATACTTACCGGCTTGAGATCACAGTGAATAATGTTTTCCTTGTAGAGTAGACGCAGGCACTTCACAATAGAGTTGCAGAAGCGCCTGATGAGACTCATGCTGAATCCGTTGTAGTTGTTCTTCTTTATCAGCTCGTACAGGTTCAGGCTGCAAGGAAACAGGACACACGGGAGGTTAGTGGGGCCCATTCAAGTGTGACTCGACATGAGTCAGCGCCGGAGCCCCCGAAACCGATTACCAAACAAGGAGCACTCTCGCGAGTCGCGACCAGCGAGCAACGAGGAGCGGCCGCTTTAAGTCCGTGTTGCAGTACGGGTAACATGCATTGAATTAATTCCCATTGCATGTCGGGCTCGAATTTGGGCGCACAGCCCGATAAGGTTCCAAGCCAGCAGCCATATTGACAATGCCAGGCATGAGCAGTCAGCAGACGGCAAAAGAGCCTCCTGAAACGGTGGCAAAAGCCGCCCCCAATGCGGGAAACAGTGGGACAAAAGCACTCCACTTGATATAATAAAGATCAGTATACAAGAGTCAAAAGCAGTATTATTTTGTCGGCCTTGAAAATTAAAACTTTGAGTATTATAATGTTTTAGTTCAGGAAACGAGTTAAGGAAAGTCTCAGTTCCCCAAAGGGGCAGTCTAGCAGCATAAAAAATATGAGAAATCGACTGTATCAAGTGAATGTGACATTACTTAAGTTCATAAAGTTATCTATATTTCTTGTACTAAATGCGTTCACTGCCACGGTGAGGTCCTCCTGCTCCTGGACCGCCTAAATACTCCCTCTCTGTCCGACCCGATGATGACTGTTTTGTTTACATTGCCATTTCTGTACCTTGATTTGCATTCGCAGTTATGCGGTTTCGGGCGATTAATTAACTGATAAGAACCGGCTTCTTGTCCCTCAATGTCAATGTAACCACAAAAGAGACAACCTTTCAGAACTACAGTTTGGGGGTTGAAATATAAACCCTTGTATAGTTTTGCGGGCGAAAGTTTTGTCAATTGTGGATGTCTCTGTATGAAGCCGATGATTGATGGATTTTTGAAGCGAACGCCTGAAGTTAGGATGTTGATGCCAGCTCAATCTCTTCAGAGATTTTCTGCCTGCCAGGCCCAATTCATCCAACTATGTATCCGCATATCAAATCCGTATTCTCCCGAGCTTTTTTTACGAGTATATTGCCATCAATAACTTTATCGCCTGCTCATGAGTGCTGCTCTGACATGTTTGACCTATATAAAGGACGAGTAGTAGATTGCCAAAAGTAACAACTGTTCCTGGCATGAAAGCGGCTAGGATAAGTGTGGTATTGGCTGGGCCATTATGGTCGCGGCTTTTTTCCTGGGCGACTTGAACACATGTTAATCGCATTCAAAGCCCTGAGCCATGTTGCACAGCTTGGTAGTGTCGTAATCCAATTTAAATTTATGTCAGCTTAGAGCCTAAAAGCGCGCTAAGTTGATTGAGCTAACAGAGAGTGTCAAGGCCGTTCGCCCAAGCTTCCCCCTTTAAGCCACATAATGGCTTGGATGGCTGTCAAATCGCTGAGTAGAGCCGCCGGATGCGAGGGGAACCGGGCAGAGTACGGGGGAAAATAGGCCGCAAAGGTCACGCGGCGGCTTCTAATTTGAAAACTTTCACATTGCCCTGGCGCCGTAGAGTGCCAAAAAAGCGAGCTTTAAAGTGTCGGGCTTTAAAGGCACCGGAAAGCGGCCTGAAATCGATTTTACTTACGGCCACGACACCCAAAATAGATGGCGAGCGGCTGTGGGAGGCAGCAGTGCTTTTGGCAAACAGACGAGTCTATAACAAACCAATAAGAAAATCATCAAAATGTCATAATTTCAATCGGCGAACCCGGCCACTACATGTGTATGCTTGCCAGTCTGCATATTATAACTGCATTATGACATGCCACACAGAGTCGGCGACGGGGACGGCGACAGCGACGGAGACCCAATGTCAGAAGTCCACGGGTCTTCCGTGAACTTGAAAACTGCTTTTCCGACTGGCTGCGAGCGCCGTCTTTTCCCAGCGTTCCTACCGCTTCCGCTTCCGCTGCCGTGCCGAAAGTCAGCTCGTAATTTGATTGATTTGCCAATGCGCCGCGCCGCTGCAACTGCAACTGCAACATGCAATTGTAACGAGCCACTAATGCCTGCATTTAGCACACCGAAAATGGAGCAGAGAATGCCAAATGCGGCCGAGAGTAAAAGTTCGGATAAACAATGACGGTTGACGCCCCCAATAAACAATAAATACCGATAGATAAGCCCGAAGGTCTCCTCGGGAGGACACTATTTGCGTCCTATCTCAGACCTAATCGAATGAATTTCAATGTTATTATCATCCATTTCCTGGCAGAGTCAGTGCCATCCCCTGTGGGTTCCTGCCGCACAAAACCTCACTGAATCCCTGCGCTATATGTATCTATTTGCATCTGAGTGAAAATGGCGTTTTATTGCATATCTCGAGGCTGTCAATTGGCCACACTCCGCACAGTAAACTCCTGTGTGAGTCCTGAAGTGTGTCACCTCCTGTGGGTGGTGTGTGGGTCGCACCAGCAACTTTGTCGTTGCCTCCAAAGTTTCAGCATAAATTTGCTAGTTGAAGAAGGAAAAGGAAATGCCAAGGAGTTGATTGACAACTGACTTTTGGCTGTGTGAAAATCTGTCCCGTCTACACTTGCAAGGCCCTCCGAATATCGATTCCATTGGGAAATTCATATAATATTAGCAAAGTTCTTTCGGGCAGCTTTTAAATTGACAACGTTCCCTGTTAGTTTTCTCTTAAATATCCATAAATATTCAATGTTAGGCCGCTTAACCGAAAGCGGCCTCTGAATTAATGATGCTGTCCCGGGCTGGGGAGCCTGTGACCTTGCCGTCCGGGCAGGCTCATCGGCCCAAGGACGAACGAATATCCTTCCTTGGCAGTCGTTGAGCGGCATTTTAATTAGTCCGCGGCTGTGACAGTACCCTAAATAATCACAGAAATGCAAAAACATTCCGCCACAGTCGGACGCGGAGGCTATGTACCTTTTAGCAGATGATAAATGACTTGGCCTTGGCCGTGCTAACTGGCTGCTATCTTCCACTCCGACGGGGCGTGCAGCCAAACAAACTTAGTGCCCGGGAAATGTCAATTAGCAGTAATTACAGTGCCATGGCACGGCATAATAATAACCTACATCAACATCAACATCAACATCGGCGGAGCAGCTGACACCGCAATTCCCGTCCCCGGATGCCTATTCTCCGGGTAACTCAATCCGCGAGCCACGGCAGTCGTCCTTGCCGCCTGCTCTGCGCGCCCCTAATTGCAATTTACACGCTCCGAGTGCAGAAATTAATTTAAAAACAAACTTGCAGGACTTGGAATGGCTCATTTGCATGGCCACGCCCGCTGCTCACGCGTCAACCGCATGTTGCAATTTAATTAAAAATCGTTTCTTCCAGTCCGCACATGGAGCAGGACATCCTGCCAGATGTCCGTGTCACTCCCACGTCGACGGTGGGCATGTCAGGAATAGTCAATTACACGGCTGATGACAGGCGGTCACACGGCCACATCTGCTTGACATAGATAGGCCTTGAAATGGATTACACTTCAGAAGGAGCCAGTACTCAGTTCAATTAGAAGTTGAATTACTTATTTATAAGTACACAACAAATTATTAAACAATCAGACCTGCCCTAAGCTTATATTCCTATAATCTACGGGCCGGATATTCTATTGTCGGGACATCCCAATTAGGCCTTACATTTTAATATTCAATATAGCTTTAAGCTAGCTTATATTTATGGCCCAACTCTTGAATTATTTCTATTATTTGGAAAGAGACAATAAAGTATTAATATAGCTTTAAGCTTGTTTATATTTATGGCCCAACTCTTGAATTATTTATATAATTTCGAAAGAGACAATAAAGTATCCTTTTGATAGTCGCTTAGCAGCGTATTAAGCCCTGATTGGCCTTTTATAACGAACCGTATTTATCGCAATTAATTTATTTTATCTACTCAACTTACAAAATTAATTCCCAGGCGATTATCGCCAGCCGTTTTTCGTGATGAGCCATAAAAATTGAAATTAAATCCTTATGTATTGCACAGCCAAAAGGCGCTGAGTCGGGAGATATATACGTTGGCATTGGAGTCATGGAAAGGAGGAGCCGAGGGGCGGGCTCAGGGTCCTTCGGTCGTGTTTCCCTCCCGGGCAGCATTAAGCTGAAATTTATGTGCCCGACTCACACTCCCGCGCTGCCGGAGACTTGGCCCAGAATGAGGCAGCGTCGGCCTCATCGGGACAATATGCTGCATAGTTATGGGGCCGAGAGTGTGGCATTTGGCTGGCTGTCTTTGCCACTTTGGCAGCTCTCATTTTATCGCTGTCGCTGTAAATTATGTGGCCCAGAACAAGACCGAAACGGCCGACAGCACATACCACCTGCCAGGGTCCAGTGTGGGAAATCATCCCAATATGTGTGTACGAAATGTGTCACTTGGCGTCAATTTAGTTCCTCCCATCCCAGCTGCTGGCGGCACTGTCCTTTTTGCAAAATGAAGTCCTTGAATGTGCGGAGGTGACGGAGGTAACGAGTGTGTCACTTTAGGGACTTGGTTTTGGGTTTCATGTTTGCAGACCCCCTCGGCGGAGGTCAGTTGGCTAATTAGCTAATCAGATTGTAAAGCTTCCTACCCCGGAACTGTATCTTTGTGACTCGCTTTAGCAATCTAAGAAATCACATTAGACTAGAATGAGTAACCTTGAACATTCCTCACAAATCCAAGTAGTTTACCACTATCTTCCCCTGGCCAATAAAGCAATTTCTATAATCTAAGCCCGCCTAATCCCATCAGGAGGTTACAATCTCTTCTTTGGGCACTTCAACCAGGTAGCTGGTAAATTAAATTGCGTGCACGTAAATTTAATTACGTAAAACTCTTGGAACACTTTGTTTACTCGTTCAAAACAAACTTTAAAGCTTGCCGCCGAGTTGTCAATGCGGTTCCCTGTCCTGCCCCTGGTCACTTGCAGGCACTAACTTTATCCGCAGCAGGAAACTTGCTTTGGGCAAGAAAAGGTAAGTGCGCTCTCCAAGCTGCACAGGAAACTAAAAACTATTTTGCAGCTAATTAGTCGCAGAGCAAGTAATTAATTAGCTTTGTGTAACTGTCTGGAAAGGGGGAGAGGAACGATCGGCCTGAGAGTGCAGTCTGCAAATTGGTACATTTGATGGCGTGCAAGGAGCCCATTTGATTTTTGAAACCACAAATCAGTGCTTAAAAATGTCAGCTAGCTGAAATTTTGAACTTCTTGGGCTGGCAATTAAGACAAATTAGTCATTCGTCGGCTTACGGAAATGTCAGGCTCGATGGGTGCCTAAGAATTTCCCGGGGAGTTAGGCGAAGGAAACAAGTACAAGACCACCGACCTTCAGCGCTTGTTTCCATAAGAAAAACTTTGACAACTTTTGCTTCTGCATCGCGTGCCGCCTTCGTACTTGCCCGGGATTTATTTTTACCATATTTGCGTTGCCTGCTGTCTAAACTTTGACATATGCAGGCGATTCCCAGGCCTCCACCGGCTGCCCTTTGTGGAAAATCAACACCCGAAACACCTGATTTCTTGCCTCCTGCCAATCAATTAGATTTCTGCACAGGCCCACCCAGAGTGCCGGCTAAAACAACAGGTTTCCCCTTGGGTGTGTACACACATGCGGGTGCACTCTCTCCGGCGCCTGCAAGTAGGACACCCAACATTCAACGTTTAAATTGAAATTGATGGCCGAGCGGCGCTTGCGGTCCGTGGTTGTTGATTCCGATTGTGTCTGCGTCGGCCCGTCGGCCCGTCGTTGCCTTTTTGCGGCATGTAAGGCACGCGGGCCAGGAAATTAAATAGAGAGTTATATTGTTTGCCAACAAGGGGGTGGGGGGAGGAATGCACACTCAAAGGACGCTTTAAGTGCGGCGATCAATGCCAGAGCACCATCCACTGTTGCTTTATCCCCACAGCTCTTAATAAATTAATTTCAAACAATCGTAAAAGAATTATGAAACGCACTCGAGAGCATTTATGACGCAGCCAGGATTTATGGCCTTATGGAATCGAAAACCGAAGCCGTGTGTTACCGATTACACACACAGGACCATAAACATAAGCGGCAGAAAAGGCTCATATGCCTGTCTGTCTGGGGGGAGGGGAAATATCGCAATGCGTGCTAGGTACTTGGAGCATGGAAATTAATAATAGCCGAAATGTTATGGTCGCCAGGCACGCAAGGAAAGTTAGCTGGGAATAATTGGCAGAATGTTAATAGAAATGCGAGTTATACGCGCTTTTAATTGAAGCCGGTAACAGCCAACTCCAATCGTCCCGTGACTGGCGAAGAAAACCCAAATGAAATGCGACTGCATTGACGTCAGAAGGCGCTGAGTCCCGCTCCACACCCATCCCTGTACCTACCTCATGAGCTCGAAGGTGATGCACAAATGCTTGCGGAAGTAGGTGTAGTCGAGCATGTGTATGACATTGTGAGATCCATCTGCATCCTTCTCCCGCAGCTCGTCGAGTATGTTGAGCTCGACGACGGCCTGGTTGAGGAAGCGCTTCTTGTTCCTTATGATCTTGATGGCCACATGGGTGTTGGTCTTGTGGTCCAGGGCCCTGATCACCTGCCCAAAGCTGCCCTTGCCAATCACCTCCAGAATCTCGTAGCGAAATGCTATGTGGTCGTGTTCGATCTGCAATGCAAAGGAGCGCGGTTAAAGGTATTTGCTATATTATATGATCCATGGTCCATGGTACACCCCACTTACGATCTTGTAGTTGCCATTATCATCGTCATAGCCCAGATTGGTGGTGTTGGCTGTGGGGGCGGGCTTGTTGTAGTTCTTGCTGGCGTGCTGTCCAAAATACCAGACCTCCTTGTACACCTTGAGCTCCTCGAACTCCAGATCGGTTAGGTAATTGCGGAACTTTTTCACCAGCTCTGCAATGCAAAAGTTTTAAATGTAGTAGCTTTAAAGCAGATTTTTATTCTTTGTGCTTTTTATGCGCGCCTCTCAACTAAATAAAAGTGTTGCTTCTCATTCCATGAAAGGCAAGTGAAAGGGTAATCGAGAATTTCCCCATGTGGCAACTGCCACTCTAAAAACCTGCTGACCCTGACCTCAATGCCACTTATTTCCCCCAGAATGTATATAAAATTAATTAGAGAGCAGAGGAATGATGGAGTGTGGCTACCAACTGCCAAATGCCTGAAGGGCGTCCTCGACTAATTGGCATTGGGCTGCAGCGAGGCGGAGACGCACAAAGCCTGGCCAGGCTCCGCCCCGATTTAGCAAATTTTGGGTTAAATCTGTGGATGAATTCAGCGTGGTTTTAGACTGGAACAACCAAATAAAAGCAAGACTAATCAGAATAAAAAATAAAAAAAGAGAGATCCCATTTAGAATTGTTATGCAATTTGAAACGTATTTTGGTAATTACTATCGATATTACTATGTCATAATGGTAAGAAGCAAGGTTAAGATCTTTTCTATGATGAGAAAGAGGTCTTAGGACGCTTGGCTTGTTGAACTAAAACCCTCAAATACCTAAAAAACCATTAAGTATTAAGGCCAAGCAGGCTCTCCTTCTTACCGGATGGCGTCATGGGCGTGTTGCACTTGAGCTCGGCGCTTCCAGTGCTGCTGGCCGAGTTGCCCGAGCTGCCGCTGCCGCTGCTGCTGTTGGACTTCGTGGAGGAGCCGCGCTCGTTGCCGCCGTTGCTGCTGTTGGTCGTCGACGAGGAGACTGGCGATCCGATGTTGTTGCCATTGAGGCTGGCGTTTCCGTTGCTGTTGCCATTGCCATTGGACGCTGTGGTGGCGGTGGCCTCGCCCCCTGCCACGTGGTTGTTCTGGGCATCTAGGCGCCGCGACCCGTTGCAGAGCTGCGGCAGGTCCAGCCGGGAGCCCGTCAAGCGGACATCCCGTCGCAGCTTCTCGTTGTCCAGCTGGATCTGCAAGCAGAGGGAACCACATGAGAATGATGTATGGAAGTGAGGGGCTTCTGCAGAGAGTAGCATACTCCCGGGCAGCTGACCAGGTCCGACCGCAGCAACTTGTAGGAGCCAAATCTGAAGCGCAGAAAGAAGCATACTTTCCGGCTAAGGTTCTTATTGGCGCCTCGCCTGAGTTTCGTTTTCCATTTCATTATGGGACAAGGGCTGATATTTCTCATATATACAGTCTTTATTTTATTTGAATATACTGCTCGACTTCCAAAATATATTTTAGTGACACATCTGTCTAATTCGTTGGAGTGTAAAGTGACGGAGATCAAAATATGATCTTGATCAAACCCATCAAAGATCTTCATAGGGTTTCTAATATATAATTATTTATTGTGGTAATGTAAGGACAATATCAAACATAATTTTTGAATGATACTGATAGTTCTAAAAGTTATTTTCTTTCTTAATAGTGATTCCACTTTTAAATATAATTGAAATTCTGTCAGTTTAAAAATACAGATGAATTAAATTTCCCTAATCTTCTTATAATAGCAAAAGCTATGTATGATAACTGAATACTGTTTATACATAAAGGATGCTGAAGAACAGGGACTATACTCAGAGATCTATATTACTGGCTAGGTTACAGTTACGATACCTCCCTTATATCAGGGAGCCTTAACTTACCGGCATTTCGCATCGATCCAACATTGTGTATCGTCTTCGCTGTCGATTTTATCAGAAACAAGGAAGGTATCCACAGAGAAGTGAAGCCCGGCGACTATGTGTTGTCACTCTGAGCCCGGTGTTTAACTGGTTGAGTTGTATCTCCTCTGCCGGCGAATATTATTGATAGCTTTCGGGGTAATATGTCTGTGGGGCGCACATTTGCATTTGTTTTCGTTGTTGGGGCCAACTGTAAAGAGGAAAAGGTAAAGGTCCGTGAACAAAAGTACAACAAGAGGACAGGACAGGGCGGAAGTCTTTAAACCATTGACTTTTAACCCTTTTTTCCGGTAACTAACGCCGCCAAAATAGAAGTCAACCGAATATGATAAAAATAAATAACACAGAGCCAGCGGGCAAGGCGCATTCCAAGTGCACATCGTAAATAAAACGCTAAATGGTAAGCATAAACGCCCCCAAATATCAATGACATGTCAGACCCATAACCCATAACTTTAACTAACACAAAGAGCCGGCAACGAGAACCGTCAGTTAGCAGTTAGTAGTTAGCAGTTAGCAGTTTTCATTGTCAAGGCGGGCGACGACAAGCGGCCTCATCAAAAGGCCCGAAAACTTTATTCATATTTTCTCCGCAAGGGTCGTAAAGAGCGGAACCAGTAACCCTCCCAGCTGGCTGGAGGCCTGGCCCACTCCACAGTTCCCATTCCCCCGATTGCAGCGGACGGCTTGGCCTGGCTGACAGGCATAAAAACTTGGAAACCAAAGTCATGGCCAATTATTAGCCTTTTTCTCTTTGGTTGTGTTCGGTTCGTTGTGCATTTGACAGTTTTACTCCAGCTCCAGCTCAAACTCGAACTCGCACTCGCACTCAATATGCATAATAATCCTAACCCTTTTCAGCGGACTAGAGTCACCCTTTTCCGAAAGGGGTAAGTGCAGCGGGAAGTTAAGTTTGTTTGGTAAGTTTCCCTATGAATAGAGCCATAATGAAAGCTGTTATTCGGAAGTACACTGTGGGAATGGTTAAATATTTAAAGCATTTTGCTAGTTATACTATAAAACGATTATCAAATTAAGACCTTTCGAATACATCGATCATCTCATCTAAAATATATCCCTATGAAAAGAGCCATAATGAAAGCTGTCATTCGGAAGTACACTGTGGGAATGCTTAAATATTTCAAGCTAGTTGCTAGTTATACTATAGAACGATTATCAAATTAAGATCATTCGAATACATCGATCATTTCATATAAAATATATCCCTATGAATAGAGCCATAATGAAAGCTGTTACTCGGAAGTACACTGTGGGAATGGTTAAATATTTAAAGCATTTTGCTAGTTATACTATAGAACGATTATCAACTTAAGATCATTCGAATACATCGATCATCTCATCTAAAATATATCACTATGAATAGAGCCATAATGAAAGCTTTTATTCGAAAGTACACTGTGGGAATGGTTAAATATTTCAAGCAAGTTGCTAGTTATACTATAGAACGATTATCAAATTAAGATCATTCGAATACATCGATCATCTCATCTAAAATATATCCCTATGAATAGAGCCATAATGAAAGCTGTTACTCGGAAGTACACTGTGCGGTTAAATATTTCAAGCCAGTTGCTAGTTATACTATAGTGATAATCGTTCTATAGTATAATTAGCTAAGATTATTCGAATACATCGATCATCTCATCTTAAATATATAGCACAAGTTTCTTAATTTCTATGCAAATAGTAATATTGAATAAAGGAACCACTTTGTTCAGTGCAGGCCTGAGAAAACGCCAAATACTTTCTTGAAGAGTTCCTATTTCACCAAACAATTTTCTCCCCGAAAACTGTTTTCCTTTTGGCCGCCTTCACATCGCCGGCTGAATGGCGTTTGGCATGCTCAGTTAAATTTATTGGCTTTCAAAACTCTTCTGTCATAAAATGATAATTTACAGCATTCGGTTTCTTCATCAAGCAGACAGTTGCTGCGAGTTGCTGGGTAGAGGTCGAGGCTCTCCTGAGCCTTCCTATATATCACGAGGTATTTCGGCATTGTGCGCCGGTTAACTCGTTAGCTCCACTTGTTTTTCTTCCCTACTTTTTGGTTTCTGACGGCTTCCAGCTGCTTGTACGGCTTATAGAGTCACTCGGGTTGTCTGTCATTAAATGCAATTTTTGGCTGCCATTTTCCGACCACTTTGGTTTCGCAATTCGCGAAGAAAGCCGAGAGCGCTTTAAAGACCAAAAGTCAGGCCGGGTTTCGCATTGTGCCTGGGTGTAGCTTGATAAGCGAAAGTTTTTTGAACCCACCTCGAACCTAAGCTCTTGCAAGGCTGGACAATTATGACCGCACTTGGGCCATTGAAAAGGTGTCACTGCCGACGGTCACGAGTCCGCATTGTCCCAGTCTCAAATGACAAATCAATTGGGACCGCACGGAAAGGCGACTGCCGTCAATTGTAAGTAATTCCAACAATTACACGCCCCGGCAGCCGGACCATTTATCGACGCTTTATGACGCCGTTTATATAGTTTGTTCCGAGATTTCGCATTGATTTCAACTGAGCGACGTCAAGATCATTGGGGATCGTTTGTCATTGCTATGACACCCACCCGAAGTCTGCAATTTCTATTAATGACACTGAATTCAAATGTCAGACTCAATGCTGTGTTTCTGGCTCAAGTTTACGAAGATGTCTTTGCTTGATTTGGCATTGAAGCTGTCGAGCTCTTGCCGTGATTCCATGTGCTGTGGGCAAAAGTCCAGGTTTGAACCGAGAGACCTCCAAACGACAGATCGATATCATACTCAGAGCGGTCAATTCAAAGCGATACTGCTCTGATTTATCTCAAGTGCGGAACTGTGTTTGGAGTCGCTGTGAAAGGCAACTCCGCTGAACCCCCTGAAGAAACTAGCCTTTAATCTCGCTGGATTGCATAATCCGCCTAAGTCGGCTCAGCTAATTTCACCCTTGACGCGGCTGCTGCTCTGCTGACCCAGAGCATTAAGGCGAGATATTAAGCCATTAATTTGAAATTTCTACGCCAAGTGTCGGCGGGGACCATCACAACGAAAAACACCAGAAACAAGAAGAAAATTGGCCACTCAAAGTAATTGAGTTGCAGCAAGCTAAAATTTTGTGGCTTGTCTCCCAAATTAACAATCTCGAAGAAGCACTGGCGGTGCCAATAAAAATGTCAGGAAAGTTATGGGAATAATTTGTCAATTTATTACAGTCTCGTGTTGTGACAGGAGCGGGAAAATCTTTTCAATCTGAAGAGCCGTACCTGATTGCGGCCGCACTAGTCAAGTGCATTCGCTCTTCGACAAACAAAGTTCCCAGACTGCTAAGGTTATAATTTTGAAGATTTTGTTGCTCGTTTTTAATAAATGTCAATTGCTCGCCGAGGCGGTGAATTCGTTTGGGCTTCTCTTTTCGTCAGCGGTGCAACTGAAGAGGAGAAAAATAAATAAAGACAAAACTGCAAAACGTGACATTTGGTTGTTGACTTTTGACACTTGCAATAATTTTGGGCAGACCCGAAGCGAGATTTGAGACATGTTAAGTAAGTGCTTCTTTTCCATGTATTTTTCTTTGCTTTTTGATTTTCGGCGGGAAAAGCTGCAAAATGTCAAGCCTGTTCTGGGAGTCTTGGCATTTGCAAGCTTCGTTTGGACCCGGTCTTCCCCGCCTGGAATTCCGTTCTGGCCAGTCTCAGCTCTTGAATTTCGATGGCCTCAACGTGTCAATAAGCTGTCCGAAATGGTGCTGGCCACTCGGCTCATTGTCTGTTTGATTTATTGAAATGTTTTCTTTTGATTTCTTGACGCCCCAAGTGCGGCCTGCCAAAAGTCCCTGTCCACGTGCATATAAAGCAGAAATCCTACATTCAATACTTTCTGTACAAATATCTCTCGTTGCGGACGCAACACGTCCGAGGTACTGGCCCCGCTGCCCATAATGAGACTTGAAGACATCATGTCTAAGGTTTTATTTTATGGACTTACATGCATGAAATTGAAAACGACTCGACCATTGTTCGGCTGGACTTTATTGATTTGTTTGTCTGTGGCCCGAAAATGCCAAACAATTTCTGACACTTTGAAGTTTTGGGGGTAAAAAACACATAAAGAGCTTTGATCTGTTGGTTTCCATGCGATGCGATGGGAATTTCGAATTATGGGTATTAAAACAAACAATAGAGTAGACAGCTTCTAATATGTAATAATAATTACAGAATTATTCCACCATTTGTATGCCTAATAAATTATTTATATTAATTTTGTTTACATTTTATCGTTGGTTATTTATTTTTACCTACTAAAAATAGGGGGTATTCTAAAGAAATCACAAGTGTTTTACTTAAGATGGTGTCTAAAAAAAATGGATACATCTTAAAAAAAATATTTGCTCACAATTTGGTGCCTTAAACATTTTATTGCGTACTTTTAGTCACCTCTTAAAGTATTTTAAAAACACTAGTGATTTCTGGGTCACATGAAATGCATTTTAATTGCACAAATATCAATTGTTTGTCTTAAATTTCTTTTACATTTTGTTGTTGGTAAAAAGTAGTGCTTTTAAATCACATAAGGTGTCAAAATCTATGATACAGAATATTTGATCGAAAAACATGCAGATTTGCCTGCAACATTTTATTGCATACTTTTAGACACCTCTTAAACTGTTTTTAAAACACTAGTGATTTCTGGGTCATATGCAGATTTGCGCACAATTTGGTGCCTTAAACATTTTATTCTATACTTTTAGTCACCTCTTGAAGTGGTTTCAAAACCCTAGTGATTTCTGGGGCATGTCAAATGCACTTAAGCTGCACAAATGTTAATGTTCCAACTGGTAATTTACTCAAAGAGCCCATATAATGCGCAACAATTTTGTAGCCATTTTCGTTAGCTTAAGGTAGGCCATGCATGTTTAGGTGAAATTTTTCTAAGAAATCGCAAGGGTTTGCATACAAGAATTTCGAATTGTCGGATATTTGGCACACGTGACCGATATGGGCTTTACTCCATTTAATTATATAGAACGCCGAAAGGCGCGCAAATAAAGCATCATTTGTCAACCGGCACAATTCGGCTAACTATTACCTCGCGTGGCCCAGAAAAGTGGCAGCCCACGAAAATAGAAAATAAATAAATTCAAAATGAGCGCGCGTCGGCCCAGCCAGGCGACATGCTACAGGCATTTTGCTCATTTAATTTCGCGCAGACATGAAACATAAGTGAAATTCATTTAGTTTTCATTATAACGATTATTTTCGTATGCCGAAAGCAGGCCACAAATTGCATGCCGCCTAATTCGGTTAGGCCCGGTGTGCTTTACCGGCGGGCATTAACCGGCCGCCTATCCGCAGTCTAGGCACCTAAAATGTGACCTCATAAACCAATGACCCACTAACCCCAGCCCTAAGTAATGACCCGGGCGCGAAATGTCAGCGGATCCCATATAGATTTCAGTCGGAGGGCGGAAGTGCTTGGGTCACCAGAGGGGAACCACGTCGTGGACAGTGGTGAGCGGCCGGCCACAGTGGCCCAGGTCGATGTGTTTCAAATGAACTAGGTACTTCCAGGCAATGTGATTTATTAAGTATAAATATAAGCTAACTGCAAACGTAATGGTCAGAATAGAGGAAATGAAAGTATTTGTTTCAAGTTTATTTTTAGATATATTCATAAACCTTGAAATAAACAAACAACTTCCCCACAAAAAAGTTCAACTTAAATAGCTGCCTAGTACTGTGGTTTTTATCAAAGTCCCCGCCACAGAAGCGGGCTCGGCTTTCAACCCATACAAAAACCGGAGCAGCAACAGATGTCAGGCCCGGCGAGGTGTGCGCCTGACATATAAACCCTAATACCGCCACCCCGACCCTAGCGGAGCTTGGCCAACGCTGCGTATGTGTAATGTGTAATGTGTAATGGCCAATGCGCCGTTTAGATTGGAAAGCTCCCCAGCCGTAACCCTCGGGCCGGGATTGCTGCCAGTGGATAGGAAAGCAGATACGAAAAACAATAACCATTTTAATAACTTCCGTTCTAGAAACACTTTTCACTGGCCATCGACTGCACAAAGACAATGGCCGAAACGAGGGGGCTTTGGGCCTTGGGCTGGACGCCAAAGCAAGTGCAGGCAGATGGCCGTGGTGTCCAAGGGGGCATTATGCTTTATTGGACCCAATTGTGGCACCAGCAGAGGGGCCCCTTCCAGGCGATGCAATCGTGAAATCGCCAAAAGTGACAACTGCCCGGCTCGAGTGGAACGGAGCGGAGTGAAGTTGTCGCTTTTGTTGTCGGAAAATGACAATTAGCCGTGTGCTCTGTGCTCTGCTCCGCTCTCGGCCCGCTCGCTTGACAGTTGACTGCATTTCTCTCTGCCAACAAACACAAACATCGAGAGCCAAATGCAAATGGGAATGGCTCAGCAAATGAAAACGCAAACGAAGCGGGCTATGGCTGTGCCATGGAGGCATTTGATGTTGATTTTCGTAGCTCGTCGCGGAAGTCTTCGAACGCGATTCCAGATTGAGTAATAAACATCCAAGTATCTGTATCTGTGCATCTGTGTACAACAGCTGCAGGCGCATTGCAGATTTGGTTAATGGGTCTGTCGACGGCGGACGGAAAATGCAGGAAGCGAAATGAAACTGTTACACTCCGAGTTGAAATTAGCCGCGGGGGTCTTTCTTCAAAATAGAGTTAACAATGCTGGCTGAACCAGACTGGAGGGAAACCATTGGTAGACTTTTGAACTTCCATACTCAAAGCGCGAGTTAATGATACCCGATAATAGGGAGGCCTAATATTTGATAAGCAAATAACTAGAAAAATTTAAGCCTTAATGCTTTAAGCAGCTTCAGTGCCTGAGTTGACATGACACCAATTAATCAACCCTTTTTATTAGCCCTTCATAACTACTTAGGTCTATTTGCCACACATCTGTTTGCCGCAAATTAACGACACCCAAAAAAGAATCTTTCCACTTATTCAATTCTCGGTTAATGGTCTGGGCAACCTTGGTGCTCATTAACCCAGCAGACCGCCTCAAGTTCAATCACAAAAGTCTCAGGGCAGACCGAAACAAAAAAAGCATATGAACTAATCAAAATGTCACACTTTCCACGCAGAAACGGAGAAAAAATCTGCTGACAGCTGACAAAACCGAAACCAAAACCAAAGCCGAGAGGGACGAGGGCCCAAAGCCACTCACTACGAACTATGGGTGTGTGTTTTTGGGGGCGGGAAACGGGCGTTGGCTCTTTACAATGGGCCATGGAATGAGTCGGGCAATCGCCACTCAGCCACCGCGCTCGGATTACACCAGGCGACAGCGGCGGCGGAGGACGGAGGACGGAGGACGGAGGAGAGCAGAGCTACGCTGAGCGACGTTGACGACTCGCGACAATTGCCTTAACTTTGGCGTTAATGAACATGAGCACACTTTGCCAAAGCGAGACCAGACGAGACGAGCCGAGACTTTTCCGCGGCTCCCCTGTTTTCCCCATCACCAGACCGCGCACTTCAAGCCTGATTCCAAGACAGCGTAATGAATTGATGTGGCTACTGCCATGGCGATGATTATGATGAGATCGAGCTGGCAGCGGCGGTGGCGACGGCGGTGGAGGAAGCGCTGCTCTACCATAAATTGTGAAAGAAGCGAACAAAAAGCATTTTACCATTTAATAATATGAAAATAATTGAAGCAATTACTAGCAGCGACACACGAGCACTTGAGTGCCAGGCCAGAGCCAAGGCACGATCGGCACAATTAACCATTTTATGCTCTCTTCAAGACCGACAGTTGTGCGACAGTTGTTATATAAAGTCAGGAGAGATCTAAAGCTTTTTCAACTGGGCATTGCCAGGTGAACTTGTAGATATTTAAGAAATTACAAAAAATTATAGAGCAGACTTTAGACAAAAATGTTTTCTTAATACACTTGTTCCGAAAACACTCTGTTCGAGCATTTTCTGTGTATATAATATCCCTTTCCGATCTTACTTTCCACCCCTTGGCTAATAAGATTGGCTTTTGTGTTCGATTTTCCACTTACAAGCCTATATAGAAGCTCGTTCTTTCAGTTCAACTTGGAGGAAAAGCGAAAAGCCAAGGAAAAGAGAAGAAAAACCAAACCACAGACAGAAACAATTGACATTTGATTGACTGACAGTTGTTTGTCAGTTTTTTGACAATTAGGCGTCAGAGTGAAATTGCTTTCGATTTCATAGGGGCCCCCGCTGATGGAGCCGATGTCCCAAAATTGCCTTGAAAATTGATTGAGACTAGCACCGATTGCCATGAAACTATTTTAAGCTCAAAACGGTTCGGTTTACTATTTTTGCCAGCCCAACGTCAGAAATTTCTGCTAAATTGGGTCACTACTCTCCCACTTGACATGAGAAACAAAAGAGGAAAACTTGAATATATCACTAATTAGGGGGTTGCGCAGTCTTCTAATAAAATTATCAAGTGGTCGGCGATCTTCCAACAGCAGTCATGATTGCCCCCATCGTCATCGCCCATGATGTGTGGGAATGGACTCTTCCGAGAGCCCAGCGGGAAGTGAGGCAGCAGAGTTCCCTGAGCCCAGATATCGCTAGCATTGAACCAGTTCTCCGCTGGCCGACTGCAGATAAACACGTCAATTGGCCAAGTTTTATAGCATTTATTCTCCGTATTTTGATTGCTAATTTTCACAGCTTGAGCTTTGGTTTGTTACATTTGTGAGAAGTAAGACAAATATTTGCCGATGACAGACAATAACTTGTGTATGCGGCTTTGTTTATAATGCCGAATTTGGGGGTTCACTGAACTCGAAATGAGAAGGAATAACCCCGATGATATCTACTCTGGACTCAATTCTCAGCCAAGTAAATGAGGCACATCAAGTTCGGCTGGAAGTGCATCGATTACGTGCCGAGAACATCAATGGAAGCCACGAATTGCATGGCTTCTGGCCTAAACATAAGCGCTGCACACTGAGAGCGTCTAAAGTGGTTGGCTTGGGTGGGTGGAATCCACATCTTCGCGAGAGTTTCAGCTGAGCCAAGGCCCCACGAAAAACTATTTGGGAGGGAATTTATAACACCCGGTAAACTCGTGTGTTCAGGGACAGAATAAAAATGCTTTTAGGGGACTTTGGTTAAGGGCCCCCTTTCCAAGTCCATTGTGTGGGATCAGTTTCTTCGTTATTTTTATGCACACGCTGGCAGCCATTAAAATGCGCCTTTATGTCGCGATTTTACGGCTAAATTTTATTTAAATCTGGACCATTTCGAGAGTCTTCGTTGAGGCTGGGCAAGGTTTTTATGTGGCGGCGGGAGAACAGGCGAATTTATTTGTTTACCTGTCGTGTGCGAGGAGAATCATTAAAAACTTGACCCAGTTTCTGGTGAGTCAGACCCGTGCCGATTTCTTGAACTTTGCCAGCTATTGGGCATTGCATAACTCGCACCTGGTCTGCACCTAGCTAGCAATGACGATAACGATTCCGATTCCTATTCCGAATCCGATGACCAACCTCCAGCTCCGGCTCCAGCCTTAATCTCCCTCCGCTGGCCTGGCTTTGTTTCTTATTTGCTCGGCAGCCAAGGCTGTAACAAATCCATTCACCGCCGCCTTTGCAGTTCCAGTTGCAGTTTGGGCTTTGGTTTCTCCTTCATCTTACATCTCGCGAACAATGAAAAATTGGCAATCGTCATGGAACCGAAAAACTGGCTAAACTGGCAAGCCAAAACCCGCGAAGCGCAAAGCAATTAGACATGCAATTCTTGAAAGTACAAGTAATGTCAAAGTTGTAATTAAAGCACGTCCGCCGAGCTGTTCATATTTTGCTCAGATTCAAACTCCGCAGTGAGGAAATCCTAAATGATTTTCAGCCAATAGTCGAGCCTCAATTGCTGCGCTTACGAAATCCCAGAAGACTCTGCCTCTCAGTTACACAACAACTCCCAAAGTGACACATTATTCATGCAAACTACTCGTATTCATTCCGTTTGGGAAGAGCCAGCCCATATATCATTTTGAGCGTCGGGCCACTCAGCAGCTGCAGCATCATCAAAACCACCGACAAAGTAAGCACACATAAAGAAAAACTCGTAAATAAGAAACGTCACAGAAATTTCCATATGAAAGGCTTTCTTTGGAGACGCAAAAAGGAAAAGTATAGGAGAGCGGGCAAGAGTTACGGGCAAAAAATCCATTTAAAAGACTAAAAGTCAAGGTCTGTCAACTCTGGTCCAAATGGAGCATTTAAAGCGGAATAAATAAATTATGAAGCAACTGAATGGATAAGCCGGGCCAAAATGGAAAGTAAATGAAAACGAATTTCCACAGTCAACCCAACGGAAAGTGCAAGCCAAGGGCCTCGATACGGCTTAATGAGAGTCAAGATCTGCTGAGCATTTTGTAGGTGAAAATCTATTATGACGTGATGTCACTCAGATGGGCCAGCAGCCGCAGAGAAACCTTTTGCAAGCCAAAGTTACACTAATTGTGCCCGAGGAGTCCGGCTGAAGTCCCTAACAAGTTGCAGATCCGACTCCTACTGGCCGAAACTTGCTAAACTGGCTTTCGTGGCTCTTCGCTGGCTCTCTCGCATGGCCGGCACCGCACGGGCACTCTTCGATTGCAGGTTTTTGAAGATCATGGTCCAGCGAGCTAACAACTTGTTGTTTCTGCCGCGTTGTTGTTGTCGCCAAACGCATGACTCGTTGTTGTAGTTGTGGCCAGTGTTGTTGTGTTGGTGTTGGCGATGCACTTAAGTGGCTAAAGATTTTTAAGGTTAATGCACTTGAGTTCGTTGTCGCTTCTTTACTGACCAAACTTGGCTGCCTGCGGCAGCGATGTTGCTCAAGTTGCTGCAACCAACTCCTATCGTGATCTTGTCGCAATTTACATTTTCATGCACCAATAAATGCGTAAATAATAATTATCCGTTAGGCCCATGCACATAAATTGCCATCAATTCGCTTGGCGCTTTCCTCCTGCGCCTCTTATTTTTCGAGAGATTTGAGCTTGACAAATATTACGCATACGCAACGTTGCGCTATGTGTCATGTGCAGCATGCAATTCGGCACTTTCACTTGTTCACATCGAGCGGTTAATTTAGGAGACATATTATTTAACTGACTACTTCGCTACGGCTCTGGGTACAAGACATAAAGATGGGAGAAAAGTTGCTAAGTCGAGTTTATTGACTTAAATTTATATTCATTTTGCATCAATTTATTTCATTTTATTCACAAAATAGCAAACCGAAAGCTACCGAACGTGAATATATATGAATACCAAATTGTTTTTTTTTATTTCGTTTTGTCTCTGGCCCAAATGGGTCAGTGCTGTCAGCCTTTATTTGATTTGGGTCAAGTGTGCCCACAGAATGCCAAGCAAGCCCCAAAAAGAAGCAACGAAAAATGATAATAATAATTATTATTACCATTCGCATGGCAATAAAACCCAAGACCCAAGAGATGGTAGAAACTCGGACCCAGAGAGGAAGTAGTTAATTAATCCCGAAGACAAGAGAGCTGGAAAAACTTCTGGGGAGATCCGCGGTTCGGCCAAGTCTGGTTTTCTAATTAAAAACTGGAAGCGGTTGGTTCTACGGTTTTATGCGTGGCCACAATTCTTTTTTATGCGCGGGTAATTTGGTTACATTTGAGCTACTTCGCCGAGGGTCATCTTGGTATTCCGAGTGGATGTTTGCCAGGAATTAATGAAGCACATTCTTGGGCTAAAGTTCCATGAAACGAACTTTTTAAATAATGAACTTACAAAGATGTAATCCAGGCTTCCTAGTCAATAATGTTTACTAACTCCTTATTTACTTAGTTAACACTATTTTTGCATGACTTGCTTACCTGGAAAGATACAAGAAAGAAACCATCGATGAGTAAAGCAAAATATTAAAAGAAAACAGTGCTGTATATGTTCACATATGTATATGTATATGTATGTTTTAAGCCTCGACGTTACAAATTAAAGCTTTTTTGCTTCTGGGATATTTAGAACTTTTATTCTTAAAGTCGATCGTAGTAATCGTTTGAAGAGGCTTGGGAAAATACGCTCTTTAAAAACCGCAATATTATTTAATAATAATGCTCAAGGCTTTGGGTACCGGGTACCTCATAGTCGGGCACACTTGCCTGTAGCTTTCTTAGGTGATTTTTTTTAACTCTTCCCCTGTCCGTCTGATCAGAGACAGACTTCCGCCCATTTTCAGGTTGGTGGCATTTCTTCTTGAAATCATCCCCTGTCTGTCTGGCCGCATAACTCAAACCTTCGCAAACATCCGAGGAGCTAACCAGAGCGTGCTGCCGGCATTTTAAGGGCAGCCAGGGTCGTATTGGCTATTTATAAGAACCTGTGCGTATTTCTTTTTATTTTTTCTTTGTTTTGGTTTATTCTCTTAAGTTGTGTGTTTCTGGCTGCGATACTTTTGTGTGTTTTGGCCACTTGCAAAGGAACGCGCCGACAGCTGTCAGTGTCTGTATCGCGTCGTCGAAAGTATCTCAGAGATACTCGTAGCTAGAGCTGAGAGATTCGCACTAAAGCGCTGACGAATTGATTTCCCTGCAGCATGCAACTTATCCGCCACAAATCAAACTGATTCCATTTCACTTTCCAGCGATTGCGACAAATGTTTTCACTTTTCACTTCCAAGCAAACGGGCAACGCATTTGACAGCCACGCCCATTTCCTTGGCAATCCGACTGCTTGATTGATTGATGCATTGGTGCGAGCTAATCAATTAACTATAGACTGCCATTGTCAATCAGCCGAGCTTACATCACAGCCAGCCAGGCGTCCAGGCGGCCAGGCGGAGTTGCATTAATTACCGAGACGAGCCGTGACTTTAATCAAGCTGCAGTTGCTGCCAAGCCAAGTCAACGAACCAGGCCCGCTCAACCCAATTTCCTACCAATTGGCTGCAGTTTCGTTTCTCTGTTGTTTCTCTTGTTGTCATAATAACAAAAGCAGCTCTTTTAATATATAACAGACAAGATCGGGTTGAGAAAACCAAACAAGATTAAAAAAAAATTGAAAAAGTGGAAGCATTTGATTTAACAACTGCCTGCAGCCCCAACCATGGCCAATCAATTTTTATGTTTTTTTTTTGTTACTGTTGCTGACCATTGACCAGCACCACGACATCATCGGCCTGGAGCCGCTGCCTAATCACAGTGGAGCAGAGCCAAAGCCACCGCTCCAAGAGCAAGACCAAGGAGCTCGCTTTGTTTCGCCAGCAGCGGGTTTTCTGTTGGCCATTTCTGAATCGCCACTGAGTCTTTCCCCGAAATCCTCCTCCTGCAATCCATCTATCTACAAGCTATCTATTGGCTCGACTCACTGCCTCTGACCTACGCCACGATTTGCTCCGCGACTGATTATACTCTGAAAACTTTCGCATTTCCAGTCCTGGTCTGGTTTGTCCATAGGTAATTTCTGTATGCATGTGGGTCACTTGAGCGGACTATAGTGGGAATTACTTGCAAATATAGGAGGTTATCTGTCAGATCTGGAGCCTGAAACGAAAGTACGTCTACATGCCTAATGAAGGGTTTTATGGGCATAAAACTTAATTGGGTTTTATTATGCTATCCCAGAATAAGTATGCTTCCATTTCCCCCTTCTGCAATACAATTTCCCAGCCCACTTGCATGGCTGATGAAACCACCAGCAATTAGCCCACTTAGCCACCGCCACCTGTTAACCACAAGCAAATATTTCTCAATAATCGCAATAAATATGTTAGGCACTGTGAAAATCAGCCAGTAAAGAGCGGAGCATCTGCATAGACTAAGAACCGAGGAATTTAAATGGAACAACTTAATAGAAACAAATCAGAGGCCGAGTGGATTCCCCAGCAGCCACAAGGGGTGGTGCTGACGGACCTGGGGTTACCTGATGTCTAAGTAAATAAACACGGGTGCGGCCGGAGCAGCAGGGAGGAGCTGGGATCGTGCGGTTCGAATTGGCCTCCAAGAGATCGACGCTCTAATCCCCGCTGATAGACCGAGCCAGACGCCATCTAGACCGACCCAGTGACCAAGTTGTGCTGGTCTGGAGCGGATGGGATGGGGCTGGAAACGAGGTGGAGAAAGGCATTCGCACTTCCCGCAGAGGAGGGAATTTATGAGAATTTTCGATTGCGCCCGAACACGTAACTCAGCCATAATGAACGATCGCCGGTCATGGCAGAGGGGGTGCTCTTGAGGGGGGTTCGAGCCAGAACGAACGATTAATGGGAACAGTGGCCAGGGTGCCGACTGCGTGTGGCGCCCGTTGTCGACGGAATTGTCATTGCATTGAAAATGAAAAGCGCGAACGAGTTTGGGATTTTCCACACAGTTTTTCGCAGCCGCCGGTTTTTGCTTTCCTATTTTCGCAGTGAAATCGATACCGAGGCCATCGATGTGTGTGCACGTTTTATAATTTTCACAGTGAAATTTTCTGACTGGAAAGATGCATCTGGGAACTCTGCTTTTTGTTGTCTGCTTTTGCTTATGTTCGTTAATTAGCGCTTCTTTCTGTCCGTTTGAACTGCTTTCCAATTGAATTTGATTTTTTCATCAAATGAAACAATTTTCACGCGCCAATTCCTGGCATTGTTTTATTTGGCTTGCCTTGTTTTAATCGGCACGTACATAACTAAAGAGTCTTGTATTTTTAGAAATAAAATGCGAACACACACTGCACACTCGAGAGGAGTCTGCTGATTACAGAGTCCCAAGTGGGAATTGGCTCAATCGTTTAAACTATGTGAATCCATCAACTTACATAGTAGAGTATACACTTCAAATCAAGATAAATAAAATGTATTGGAATTGGCTACAGTAACTATAAATTAGCTCGGAAAAGTATTAAACTAGACTAAATCTAGCAATAATAAAATTAACAGGAAGCGGAAAGACCCGGTTGTTCCCCTGCATTTTCTGCTTCTAAAAATTAAAACGTTGCATTGTGGCTGTCCCGCCATCTGGCTTCCAGAATTCCCCGACAATTTGGGCAACACTTCCATCCATCAGCAGTAGCCGAGAGTTGTAAATTTTCAACAAATTTGTCAAAAAGACCATTAAGTTGTTTAAGAGGCTCGAAACACATTTGCATTTGAAAGGAACTTTTACGACATGTGGGTCAAACAGAAAATCGGAGGGGCCCACACACAGCAACAGCAACGGAATCATAAACAAAACCGCCGCCAAACACTGACAAAAAGATTTTTGAATGCGGAGAACCCCTCAAAGTAATTGCATTTCCTGTCGCTTCGCGGGAGGGGACTTCCACAAAACGCATAAATTAACAACAAGCACAACTTCCGATAAACAATAGAACAAAATAACATGGAATAAAATGGAACAAATGAAGCAGAAGAGGAGGAACAATAAAATAGGGGAGAGCAACTAGAATTCCATTCATCCCGAGTGGAACCAGGGAGTTCTATTTGGAACAAATACCAAAGCAGTCAGCTCAGGGGGAGTTGTTAAAGCGTGACGAACGGAGTTTTCACTGCATTTCTGGGGGCACCAGTGGTGTAGTTCGGAGGAAAATATGCGGTTTGACTTGAAGAATGCTAACTTTATGTGTGCGGAAAGTGGCTGAAATTGCATATATTTTATTTTATTTTCTTCCTGTTTCTCGTTCTGATTTCGTGTCACTTTCAGGTTCTTTTGAGAATATACAAAACAAGTTTGTTCATCATATGGATCTTGAATACGGAAAGGGGACTGTTAAGTAGATATGCTGTGACCTTTCATGTTGGTAGGGACATAGACAAAATAATAATAATACTTTCAGCATTTCGTAGATCAAAAAAGAGTAAAATAGATCAAACTTAATTATAAAAGATCAACGACAAACAGGATCGAACAAGATCAAACATGATTATAAATGATTATATTATTAAACATGATCTAATATGATGGAACATGATTAAACATGATTAAACGTGATCGAATATAATCAAACATGATTAAACATGATCAAACATTTATCAAATAGGTTACATTGTCTAATGTATATTTCTGTAACTTAGATATGCATTTCTGCATTCGTGTTTCAATTCCAATGTTCCAATGTGATAAGTAATGACAAGGTTAAGATAGCACGGTCTCTCTAGTATTAAAAGTTATCAAGTTAAGAACGCATTTTAAGAAATCTAACCATATGATAACGACAAAATTAAAGTTAACCTGAGCTTACAAACTTAAGTTTAGGCTTTTTACAAGTTCTAATAACGTTTCGTTAGGATTTAGTTACAATTAAAGGAATGAGTGAATTAAAATGTCAGGTGAAGTAAACACTGATAAATTAGTTAATTTTTTTTTTAGTTAGTTTTTTGAAAGGTTTGAAAACAACAAAAAAAACTAACAATAATTGTCAGCAACTTCATGTTTACTACTCAAATAATTATAATTAACATACATTATAAAAGCAAAAAATTATGCATTTATACCTATGTATATGTATTCATATAAGTTTAAAAAAAGCCTTGACCAATTGACAGTAAAGACCTTCGAGTGCAATTGCAACGTCATTTTTGCAGCTATTAGCTAACATTGCAAGTCTCCTTCAATGTGTACATAAGGTTTGTATCTTGATTTATTTATAGGTTGTGCCACCGCCTTATCTAACCCGCCGAGTGACGCGAGCCTCGTCTGTTCTATATAGAATTACGCGTGGCACATTCACAGCATCGTCCAAGGGATTTCGTAATCTTCAGACAAAAGTGGGTTGACTCGGGCGCCGCGGGGCTTATGGGTTTGCTTAGTGTGTCAGTCTAAATATATATATTCGCCGTTCATTGTTTCGCTGCATTTCAATTGTGCATTTCATTCGAGCACGGCGATCTCAAGAGATCTATGCCAATTGATCAACCGAGGGAGGAGCAGAGGGACGATTGTGGGAGCCAGAGACAAACGTCGAACTATTTCGAAAGGCCTTCTTATCGCTCGAGATCGACCCATGTGGCTTTGTGGGAATCAAGCGGATATGCATGTTGCGTACCGACTTGCTTGCTTGATTTTTATGGCAAGTATTGTGCTCTTAAACAATTAAATAGGTGGTAAACAAATCGATTTAGTTCCTCTTAAAAAGACGCCAAAACAAACGGACTTCCGATCAAAACAGTTCCAGAAATAGCCATTTTCGAAATCCTAAGCTTAAGGTTCTTGGTCCTGTGTAAATGTTGTATAATTTAAGCCAACAAATTAGCGAGCTTGCTAATATCTAAAACACTCAGTATATCTATCTAAAACACTCAGCTAGGCATCTCAGAGTCGCTCTCGCTTCACTGGAATTCCGGTCAGAACAGTTCCAGAAATAGGCATTTTGGAAATTCTAAGTTTAAGGCTCTTGGTCCTGATAAAACACTCAGTGTAACATTCAGACATCTCAGTGTCGCCCTCTCTTTATTGGATTTCCAGTCAGAACAGTTACAGAAATAGCCACTTTGGAAATCCTAAGTTTAAGGCTCTTGGTTCTCTATAAATATTGTAAAAATTAAGCCAACAAATTAGCGAGCTTGCTGATATCTAAAACGCTCAGTTGAACATTTAGGCATCTCAGTGTAGCTCACGGGCAACTTCCATGTGATATCTTTAGCTTAATTGTTGCTACGTGTATTTTAAGTAAATGTTTGTTGTCTTGGGATAATTGTTGCTTATTTGCCTGCATGCTTGTCTGCCAGCCTGCTGATCGTTTGACCGATCCGCGCATGGCTGTTGTATAATGTCAATTACTTGTGATTTACGACAGTTTAATGATAGACGACGGTGCTCATGGGCCTAAAGTCATACGCTCCTATAGCGTGTATGCGTCTGGGCTCATGGGGGCGAAGGACGAGGGGCCGAGTCGCGTTGCATTCACATAATAGTGGCTACATGATGCGAGCTTAGCATGTGATGGATGTGGTATTTCAGTGCCTCGATAGTGGGTTCTTGTGCCCAGTGTTGCATGTAATTGCCTCATAAAAGTTTGCCGGGCAAAAAAGGAGAAAATGGCCGTTGATGGTCACAAACAACCTCAACTCCTCCAAAGGGCGAATCGACTATAGGTTAAGCTCACTTACAGAGATGTCAACAACTTTTCTCATCAGCCAAGTGTCAACGGGCGTGTGTGACGTAATAAAGTTAGATGAACCTGAACTGATTTGGATCATGATTCATGAATATACATTTTCGTTTGATTATACATGAGCCGGCTTTGAAACTTCAGGTGTTGGTGGCTCTGCCCATCGCACTAAATAACAATTAGCTATATAAGGGCATTTCTTCTTTTTTTTGCTTACTGAAAGCTTAGTAAAGTTGCCTATTCGGATAACGAGTTCTTGAAGAGAAGCCGCCTAAACTTCACTGTTATAAGGTGACTGAAATTAATGAATACAAGTCCAAAGAATACTCTAAGTTCTTTCGTTATTACTTATCGGTACTGAAAGTGATCGATTCTAGTCAAAGACTATAATTTCTATAATTAGTTGAAACTAAACAATATGAACACCAATACAAAACTTAAGACAAATTGGTATGAGACACACAAGTTCCAAAGCATTTTGACCTGCTGAATCAGAGTCCGAGATCAGTTTGACTCAATACTGGAGAAGCTTATGAATTATCTATATAAAACTATCTAATATATAATGGCCATTGCTGAAATCCAAGTTATTCAGTTCCTATTCCACTCCATTTGATTGAAAACGGAACCAGAGAATAAGGTTTATTTGTTTTAAGCTCAACCCATAAGTATTACAAGACTTCGCCCCTTGTTCGCTTTAAAGCTATTTCTTCTGAAATGGCAACATCATGAGTAAGTCAACAGGTTCCGCTTTAAATGTCTGCATGCTGTTTTACCCTTTTTTTTTTTTGTGTTTCTAAACCCATGTTCTCTTCTGGTTCTAAGGCCGGCACCGATCTGAGCCGACCGCCGACTGACTACCGAAAGGGAAACGAACTCATTGAAATTCTTGACAGGTTAGGCGCGCGAATTGTGTGGAATAACAAAAGAAACACATCAAGCCCATATCTAGCTGGGGAGGAACAGAGATGGAGTGGAATAGAACGAGAGGGGGCGAAAGACGTCAGGCGTCGTCTGTTTTGGAAGCGCCTTGAAGGAGGACCACATGTGGTGGTGAGTCGCCGAGCCTCCCACTTTTCCCACCTCCCGACGACGCTTTCCATCATTTCCGTTTAAGGCGGCGCCAAGTGGAAAAATTCACTAAGCCAAATAAGCCCATCGAAAAGTTGGCTTCCAGCTGGCTTAATAGAAAAGTTTTAATTAGAAAAATCACCTGACAATATGTTCACTCCAGCACTTTAAGTCTGAGGTCTGATTGTGATAGGAGTGTGGGCTATGGCAAGGACCTAGAACAAAAGGCAGGACTCAATGGCAGCAGCCGCAGCAGCCAGTTGGCAGACAATATAGTTGACACATATTGGAGTCCATTCATTGTTTATCGCACACAGGAAGCGGCTAACTCTTCCCGGGGTTATTACCCCGCGCCAGCTTCTGCCAGCCAGAGCCCCGATTTGTAATTGTTTTCGTTACTACTCACTTGCCTTCTATCTGCATTTCATTTATCAAACCGCGGAGTTGCTGGCTGATTAGAGAGTCGCGTCGCGTTGTCGCTGCCCCTCGGAAGTGGGTCACTGAATCGTTGACTCAAAGAGGCGGCGGCACCACACAAAGTATCACTTGGCGGCACAAGTTGATAAGTCCCTTCGCCAGCTGCACTTTCAGCTGCATTGCGCACTCGGCTTTGGTTGGGCTTTTTCGGAAAGGTCTACTATGCACATTCCCTATCAATCAGGGGCTTCCGCACCACTAGGTTAGTAGAGCAAGTAGCCCTCTGATAAGATATGTTTCGATCGAGGTTAATGAGGGATTACTGACTCGACGACCAATGACCCGAGTCGAGATTTTGAAACCCGGACTTGCGCAAGAACTTCTTTGGCATTCGATACGCCCCGCCACAACACTCAATTAATTTTTTTGTGTATTCCCTGTCGAGCAACATGACACTCCACTGGGACTGCCAAAGTTCAACTCACCTTGTCCAAAGCAGAAATGTTTTCTTGCGCAATTTCTTAAGACGTCTGCAAAACAAGAAAAAGCACAGACAATGGTTAGATAAATGCCAGACAGAATTACCACTCAAATAGTATTAATTAATAATTATAATCATCGAGACAACTTGTTCTGGAAAGGCTATTAAAATTAATCAAAGTCGTTAAGTTACAACCCATTGCCATGTAGGAGATAATAAATGGCCTTACTTATTCTACTTGAACCACATAAACTGGCTGCAGAACACCACCGCCCACCACTGACGACCAAACGAAACTTGTCAACTGTAACGCAAGACAATAAACGGAAAATGCATAAATTAATAAGGAGAAGAAAAACAAAAATGGTAGCATTACCACTCCAGTAAATCCAACAAACTGCAAATTGTCATGACAGTCAGGGTTAGTCAAGGGAGTGCACTGTGCGTGGCGGCATAGGACACTCTGTCTGCAGCAAGTAGCTAATTTCATGCTCAGTGGCGCAGTTCTTTTATAATTGATAGAGTCTGGGCGATGGTAGTACTGACTACGACCTAGAGTGGTTACATGATATCACAACAATCTTCCGACAGACACAATTTGACAAGGTTTGCGAACTTGGCACCAGTTGACTCCGAGACAGATACACTACGATATAATGGTATTTACTTTCTTGTTCACTAACATTTTATACAATTACAATTAATATACATTTATTAAACATCACAGCTGTGACACACAATATACCCCATGCATTATCCATTCCAAAAGAACTTGTCTATGCTTGGAGTCCTTTGTAATATGTAACCCACAAAGATACCCATCTTATGGACTTCATAACAATTCCTTTCGCATTATCGCCTCTCTGACGCACTCTCTATCTGCCTATAGCTGTGACCTCAAGTTCGTTAGCACCCTGAGAACCCCTCCTATTACCCTAAACTCGGGTAGTTACTACAACAAATTGGCAATCAACATTCAGCGATTGTCGTCGTAGTTGGCGTTGTCCTCGTCGCCGTCGTTGTCGTTCGTTGGCCCCAAACAGGCGGCAATACATACCCATCCGCCCACAACCAAGCCTCCCCGGTGTAACAGCTGATGACACGCACTTTGCGTGTTTATTTAATAAATAAAAATTTGCATAAATTTGCCAATGTGAGCGAACGAATTGCAGAAGCGCTGTTGACATTTCTCCCTAGCTGGCACTTCCATTCGCGAAGCGTTGACGCAAAGCCGAATAGAAATGCAAACAAATTTATTCAGCCAGTTGGTGGGGTTCTGGAAAATCATCGTATAAAAGATGTTCTGACGTACAATAAGTCATAAATTTATAATGGACAATAAAGCAGAAACGTGATACTTAATGGTAATATTAAGAGGCTGCAACTACTCCTGCACTTCGCTTACTATAAGTAAATATTCTGATTCCAATAATTCAGCCAAACGATGTGAGTTAATCCTCTGAGAGCTTTCGCATACCTTTGCATATTCTTAGGATTCATTTATCGCAGATTAGTGGAGCTCTTCCCACAACCAATTTGTGTTCTGAAGGCCGTTCTAAAGTTATATTTGAAGCTGCCTTGAACCCGGGCAAGCCCCGACTCATGTCAGCTTAGGCTACTCCTCAGCTAGCCACTCATCGTGTAAGCGATCAATCACCAACTGCTTTGCATCATGGCTTAGGCGAACTAATAACCCGCCATCAGAGTTCTGGGCGCTCCGCCAAAGTGTAACTAATATGAGGCCTTTGAAGCGGCTGAACTATAGTGCCTTTTGATTAATGAACGCCGCTACTGTGGAGACTTACAAAAGCATAGAAATTTATGCGCGTTTTGATTCGAGACGCACGACGATCGCAACGGCTGAGGTCTCATCAGACAAAGCGAAGAGCCAGAGGCGCAAAGTGCAAAATTATAGAAGATCGAGATCGAGTTCTTCCTCCTGATCTCATTCCCGATCTCGCTCGTGTGGGTTCTCATTGGGCCACGGAGTTAATCGACCTTAAGTGATTGGTCTGCGTGCCTTAAAAGGCCGATTGGCTACAATGTTGAGCATATCATTTATCTTCCCCTCGGTGGGTAAAGTTAGAACCTAGCAGGTTTCCTTTCGCCTGTTTAGAGTCAGAGCTCAATTAGCGACAATCATTTTTCATTTGTCGGCAATCAGATACGAGACTCACTAGAGATGCGAGCGTGACTTGAACTTCAGAGAATAGAAAAACATATACTGGAAATCATTTCTATAGACTGTATAAGAAGTGGAAGTCGTGAAAACATGTGTTATGACAGTTAAATGGCTCACGCTCTCACCTCCAATGTGAAGTGCAACTGGTTATCCGGTTATTATCTGAGCTTCAATGTCAACTTGAGCTGAGCCAAACAACTTCCCAAGTCTTGGTTTTTGCCTAATTCGCTGTGCAACTCTGTATCTTAAAGATACAAATAATAGTTGGGCTCTGCAGTCTTGTGAAACATTTGTCATTATATAACGGGTTTTGGCTTGGCGCTTTTGTTTCTCGCTGCTCGCTTCGGCATAATTATGCCAAAAATTCAAATAAATTATCAACTAGAACAATTGGCTGAGCGGAGCAGCTGAACAGCTGAACAGCTGCACAGTAGCTGCGCTTTGCGAGCTTTTGTTGTTCACATTGTTGCACAAAAGTTTTACATGACAATAAATCTAAGTACGAGGGCGAGCGATAGACAGGGAGAGCGCGGGTATCTGTGTCATGCGAGCCGCTATCTGGCGAAGCTTTTCCCTCTTTGAGGAAAGCAAATGAGCAGCAGTTGATTGGACACTTAGCTTAGAAATAAATCAATTTAAAAAGATTCTGGAGGAACTCGGAACGTTTTAAACCAGCCCTGAAATAGCTCTAACGCCACAAAGTAGACCAATACAAATCTTTCAAAAGATTAAAGAAGGACGGACTTGAATATTAAGAAAGGTTTAATTTCGTCTAGAACATGCAAGTGAAGAATAATCGACCAATTCTTTGGCTTAAGCTTCCCAATTAACGCTTTAATCAGACCAAAGAAAAGACACAAGGCTCTAATTAATTTGAAAATACCGAACAAAGTAAGAAGCTTGTAATGGCCCCAAGAACAATGTAATATTTATATTCCCCAATTAGTTTGGGGCTTAATTAGACATAACGTAGGCAACTAGTTCTCTTCTTGTCATGCGTAACAAAAGCCAAGACCTTTACAAAGATGATTAGGCCGTACACATTTCCGGACAATATATTTTGCATATTGAAAAGCCTTCGAGAGACGCGGCATTAGCGTGAATAATTATTCATACTCATTATGGCCATTAGCCATACTGCTGATGAATGGAATGGTTTACACTTTGTCTTGGCTTGCTCCGTCGTGTCTTGTCTTTCCCGCAATTTCCCCATGTACGCCTTGGAATTTTCCGTCTGCGCCCCAAAGAAAATGCAACGCGCTCAAATGCAAATGCCAGGCGAATGCCAAGCAGTCGCCTTGGGCTCAGAGGTGTTGTCTTGGCTCTCGATTAAAATGCAGCGTATGCAGAGTCTGGCCATAAGAGCGGCTGCAACTGCGACTTGCACTTGCGATTAATATTAATCCGGGAATTTGCGGAAGCTTCATCTGCTCAGACCCCCATCTGGTTAGGTTAGGAGGTGCGGTTCAGCAGTGAGAATTCCGTCAAGTCTGGCGGGCATCTGTTTCGATTGTAGTGTTCCGACCAGCTGACATATCAAATATTTAATTATCGCATGTTTCATCTTAAAATTTATTCTTGGGCAGCTGCTTGTGTATACCATAAAGAGCGCTTCTCGTGTGCAATAACCTCGCTGGCCAAAGCTCAACAGACTTAGCATGAGCAGAGCCAAATATCCACAAAAGATATAAAAGGAATATAAAGGCAAGTGCGCCATCTAAGATAAGTTCAAATTGGAGTTATTTTTTGTGTATTTCGCTGTTTAACCGAACTTGTTTGGCGCGGCAAGCATGAAAAGTGCCTCATTGAATGCTCTTGTTGAGCTTGATTTTATTGTACATTTTACGATGTTTACATTTCACTCCGCTTGTTTGTTTGTTGCGATTTATTTCGCTTCCTAGCCACACAAGGCTGGGGTTGACTTTCACGCATCATGAAAACGTCCGCGTCGTGTTGAATTCCATTTCATTGCTTCCATTTACAGTTCTGTATTATTTTGTAATTCGAAATCGATTTCGTATCGCAATTTGTGGGGAAACCGAACGTGCAACAAGGTTGTTTTTTACTCATCGAATGTCTCTTCGGCTTTGCGGTTTTGTTTTACAAAATATCTTATCGCATAAGGGTATTAAACGATAAAATAGCCTCGATATAGCGGGGTGCCAGATTACTGCTAAGTTCCTGGAAGCAAGGGAGTCTTAATTTATATATATTTATTTGTTGTTATTTTTTAAGGGTTTCCAATAAATTAAATTTAAACTGTATTTAACTAGCTTTAACGTAGTTTCTCAATCGATTCACTTTTATTTTATAGATTTCAATTCTTAAGTTTTTTAAAAATGCTCGTTTCCCATTGTTCGTTAAAGTGACCATACTCTCTTAACTTCTTCTTTAATCTTAACTTATTTAATCATTTACATATTATTGGAATTTTGGGAATTGGAACATAAATTTAGCATTTCTGCATTTATGTTTCATGTATTATGTATTCACTTTACCAAAATGCTTAATCTATAACTGCTAATACAATAATACTTAATATATATCTGCTAACACTAGACACTTAAATCTGAGGTAGACCTTCTCAATGTACAATAAAGTCTTTTTCAGTAATAAACCTTCAACTTCACCCAATTCTCTGATTAAATCTAATAAATAACTTGTGTTTGGCTTTCAGGAAAATCCTTGGAGCTCTGGGTGCCAACATATTTCCGTCTTATTACAGCAATTAATTGGATTTGCGCCTTATCAGACAGCACATTTCCAGCTGGGCTCGCAGCTTACATTGAAATATGCGAGAAGCGTTATCGAGTAATGGCAGCAAGACCGTAAACAAAGCTGGGATTCAATTATTTATCCGAGAGCAAACTGCGACGCCAGCCAAGTCATAGAAATGCGGTTTTAATTCAATTTCTGTAGGCATCGCCTAAAAATGCGATAAGCTGCAATTGCTTATTCATATATTTTTGAAGCTCCGTCGAGATTAAGAAATATTTATGAGAATTCTCAGAATGTATTCACATTATGCCCTGCACAGCAATTTGAATATAATTATGGCACAAATTGCTTGCACAGTTTCTTGTGCGACAGTTTATTTACATAAAACCCCCTAGAGATATTAATAATATAAACACTATGCGCGACTATCTGGTAAAAAGAGGCATATTGAATCTTACCAGAAATCACATATGAGCGCTTTGAAAAGTTTCTCCCAATATGGTCTCAGCAAACATAAAGATCTCTGCAAAGAAAAATTATATTGGTATTTAAGAACTATGCATTATCAATCAAATATAAACCATCGTTAGGCCTCCCGTCACCCAAATTTCGACCTAGTTATGTCTCTGTGACACAGTTCCCATGAGAAAACCCTATCTTATCTGCAGTTTACACCGTTTACCATGCCTAAACAAACAATTGTTAAAATACCTCACATTCAAATCACACAAATAAAATCAGCCACTTAATTCACTCTGCCTTATCGGGGTGCGTGTCTGCAGCGTAAATATTTAACTGATAAGCAAGGGGAAATCAAATCTGTGGAACACCGGCTTGCCTAATCAGTAATTGGGGGCGTAAGTGAGTCAGTGGGAGATAGCATATGGGAATCCAACTATTTTATCAGGCCATGTCTGTATGCACATATTCATTCAACATTCAGAAATGTCGCTACAGAGCAATTAGGAGTGCAAACATTATTATTATATACTTATACAGAAAACGCTTTAGAAGTGCAATATATTAGCAGCTTAACTGCTGATAATACCCCTCTTATAAGCGGAAAAAATCTAAAGTTTTGACAGCGAAATATGTATTCGCAAGGCCAACAGATCTCACAAATCGAATGGGATCGCCTCAGGTCCGTTGTCCATTTGCTTTGTTTCTCTTTATAACTTGCAGGTCTGGGCAATTTTTCATTTATATTTACCGAGATACCCTCGGTTTCTCGCCTTGTTTTTATTTTGCATGCAGCTCGCAGAGCTGACCAAGCCCCAAAGAGCCTGAGTCAGAAACTCTATATGCTGATGTCCTGGCACTACCCTTGGCTTGGTTGAATTATGAGGAAGTTTTTAAGACGATCGTATTGCATAAATCAAGTAAGGCAAATAAATATTTTCATTTTTCATACGCCGCGAGAGTCAACAAATGAGGACTAATAAAAAGCACAGAAAAACGGCAAGTGAAAGCGCCAACGCAAAAAATGCGAATACAAAACACAAATCGGGCAGCTGTTTCAGTTTATTTTGATTTTGAATCTATTTTATGGCCGTTCGGATGGATCTCTGTCGGCAAAGTAAGGCACGCAAATAAATTCAACTTGAGAGCACTCCGAATAATGGTCGAAAAATAGTAATAAATCATGGCCATCAATCGAAGACGTAATCAACAGTGCTCCTTATGGGGTACAACTCATTAAATTAATATTATTTTTTGAGTTAAATTAGGTGACGGCGCTTTCACATACACACTGCGCACTGTGAACGTGAAATATCTGTTATGAGGCAGTTCTCAAATCCAATTGACACTGTGGACAATGCCGAAAGATAGCGGGCCCAAAGCAGACGTGGACAAAAATGTTTGCCTAGACGGAAAATCCAATTAGGAAAATCACGTAGAGCCAGCAAGTCGCGTTAAATCCAAAAGACCCCAACAGAAGGCGTTAGAAAAGACGTCACTTATCAACGGTCCCCAGGGGCAGAGAAAAACCAAAAGCTACTGAAAACAAAGCAAAGTTTAGCCTCCTTTGGCTTACTGAAATATCCTGAAACTAAAAGAAACTATATTTAAACGCAGCTGCTAATTTAACAACAGAGAGACGGGTAGAAATACGATTACCCGCCGAGTAATGAGGCAGGCAGTGAAAGATACAAAACGGGTGTTGCAACCAGCAATCCAAGTGTGCAACTGTCAGATACAAGCCAAAGCCAAGCCAAGTCGACCGAGAGCCGTGGCCATTGCATGATATTCCACTCATAATGAAACCGAAAGCAGACAGCGACTCTGGCGAAAATATACTCAACAGTCTAAGCGTAAATTAACGTAAAATACTCCAAAACAGTTAGGCCAAGACACCAGACACATTGCACATTGCCCCATGGAGAGTGCAGTGCGGATTGGACTCCAGCTTAGCCCGGCTTTGTTGCTGCCCAAGCACACCTTGATTTTTATTTACCTGCGCACAGTAGTCAGTCGGGCACTCAGTCTCCGTCCCAGTCTCCATCTCCGCCTGCATATCCAACCCGATCTCCAGCTACCGATCCCCAAATCTAGCGAACACGATCATTATGAGAAGTGAACACCATCTAAACGATTATGGCTTGGCGGCCGCAACGGCCAACAGCTGCGGCGCATATGGTTTAATTTGTCGCTGGCCTATCTAACATCTTGAAGTATACCTATCCTGAGGTGTTTCAAGCACGTGCAAGCCGGCAGCCATTTCGATGGCAATACCAAGCTAACCAAATGATTTTGACGTGCCACAGCAGACCTAAAGTGAAGCCCCACGTTTGAGGTAGAGATGGCCAGTAGTAAGTGATATTTACAGGACTTTAAAGGTCTTGAGGCAGAAGCTTTTACTGCTTTAAGGATAACAAGAATTTCTACTATTTATACTATGTTGGCAGATATGTATATTGTTAGCAGATTGTATATTAAGTACTAGTGTATTAGCAGTGAGAATAAGCATTTTGATTAAGTGAGACTATTTGGATTTATGTTCCATTTCCCAATATCCCAATAATATGAGAAACGATAAAATAGGTCAAGATAAAAGAGGTTAAGAAAGTATGGTCACTTTAAGATCAATGAAAAGAGTGAAAACACATTGTTATAAAAACTTAAGAAATAATCTGGAAAATAAAAGTGAATCTATCTATAAACCGGGTTAACAACTAGATATATTTCCTTCCCTATTTCATTGCAAACTAGTTCCTTGTTAATAAATCAAATCAGTTATTATGGTATTATGGTTATTTGAAAAAACAAAAATCGAAACCGAACGCTTGTTAACAAGGTATTTAATTCCTCATTGCCAGCCAGCGACCAAATCGAATAATAGTTTCCCAAAAAGCCACACATATTGTAAAGAAATTTTTAAATGGCTATACCCATGGTGCGCGGCTTAAGCTGCATTCATGGATAATTTAATAGTTTGAATTTTTATTGCAGGCACCTACCTACCGTTTTACGTCATTTATTATGTGGGCAAAATAATACCGAAATGTTTCGGACCGAAGAGAGAAGGGATTTTGGGGAAGACATATTGCATGTTCTCCAGTGGCATGCATCGTTGATCGCTCTTGCATTTGTGGAATCAGTCGGCTGCAACCTGGCCAAAAGTATGATTGAATTAATGGCTCTCTGCGCCTCGTTTTGGCTTCAGTAGCGAACTCATAGATACAGTATTTTACCAACAGATACTCGAGTGTTTATCTGTGGGCGTCCTAGCCATTTTGTGCACTCTCTTTCCGCAAGCGCCCGATGAGTGTCAAGAACTTGTCTTGGCCATAAGGAGGAGCCGGCAGAAATGTGCACCAAATGCAACAGTCAAACTATTTTGATTTCAGTTTTTTGCAAAAAGTTTAACCAGTTTCCCCACCCTAGTTGACAGTTGGCAACCGAAGTCTTTTTATGGCAACTTGCAGAATGAGGAATACGTTAACTGGCTGACAGCCAAATGAAAGAGTAGGCCGCGGCTCAGCCAAAGGTTGCGATCATGGACCACGAACACTTCGTGGTAGCCAGGCAAGTGAAACCACATTGGAGAGTCCAAAATAGATACTACAAGGCCAATAAACTTTGTATTGGCTTACCATCCCACCATCAAAACAGAGAACAAGCTACAACTGATTCTTCATCAAGATATTCGAGTGATAACCCCCGCAATACCAACTGCAAATATCAATTCTCAAGTCAAAAAACAGAAAAAACGGGGGAGCAACAGGCAACACAAAAAACTAGAAGTGCAGCACTAAATGAGAGAGATATATACTATACAAAGCTATAGCTTTCAAACAAAGCATCGCCTATGAACCTGGCAACCGGTTCTGCTCCTCCATATAGACAACAAACAAATAGTGTAAAAAACACAACTTGAGGGGCCATAAACCAAACGAGTCGCAAAGGGCAGGCAGCGGAGCAGCGAACAGAACGCGGATCGAGACTCGAGCCAGACTCGAGATACTCGCACTTTTGGGATAGATACAAAATCAGGTTTCTCCGGCCGAGGAAGTCCAGGAGCCTTTTGGTCAATGACTGTCGCTGCAGAGAGCACACAGCTTGGTTCTCTGGAGCTTTTGGCCCCTCGCAGGCAGTTGACTTGGCCATCATGGCCATCATTCATTTTTCATGGCTGAGTGCCTGGCAGGCAGTTAGCTCTGATTGTTTACAGCTGCCGTAGTACAAGTCCAGATCCAAACTGGTTCTCCGGCCAGCTGTTCGCCCGGGTCCAGAAACTCAATATGCCCAGTACAGGATGCGGACAGACACTCAAGTGGCCGGTGAGCCAAGGACCGCGAGCGGGTGCGGTTTGACCCAAAACTCTTCTCGAAGACAGTACTTTAAAGAGAATGATGAAATTCTTCGGGTCCCAAAGCCTGCCTTTGTTCTGCTTTTTTGGTGTTGTGCTGCGGCTGCGACTGTGGCTGTTGCTGTTGCTGCAACTCATTATTTTGCGGTTGAGGAACCAACTTTTGTTGCGGCGTTCAAGTGCATAAACATCTTCCTCCTCGCCTTGTAAACGGTAAATGATATACGCCGATGTTGTTGTCGTGGCATAATCTCGGAGGCATTAATACAAGTCCGCCGCCTCAGTAAGAAATCTCCAGCGAGATGAAAACGCTGGGCTGGGGTTCTTGTGGGTGATGAAATGTGATGATTGCATTTGCGGTCACCGAAGTGAGTGGGGCAATAAAAAAGAAGTTAACGGAACACTCGTCTTATACGGTTTATGGCCAAGTAAGTACACAAAAAAGCGGGGAACAGATACGACGTGTTTCAGGCAGAAAATTTAGGTTGTAGATATGAATGACATTTAATTTCAAGAGTTAATATATAACTATATTATATAATACATAACTATATTAATTATATATATTTTATATATATATACCCTTTTTTAGTTAACAAGATAATTAGCTCTAAATTTCGAGCATTAAATCTCTTTGATAACCGTTTGATACTTATGAAAGGCAATGCCCGAAACTGATTCGTAAGCTTATTATTCGAGTTTCTTTTTAATTGAAGTATATGCTTAATTATCTACTTCTGTCAGTTATAATTAAACTTCATTTACCTACTTAAAAAGGCAATCTAAATTGAAATTAATTATGAACAAAGAACACAAGAAGAATGGAATTTAATTAGATATTCATAAAATAAAATCTCTGCGATGAATCATGTCTTAAAGAGTCTCTTCTCCTTCCGAATATTGTACAATTTCTTTAACAATCTTGTTGAGCAATCTATGCAAACCATCTAGTTAGAATTTTCAAAAATCTATTTTTTTTTTAAATGTAGATGTATTTACGGAAACACTAAACATTTAAGATCAAGATCTTTTATTTTTTAAAATATTTTTCAAATTTAACATAATATGTGTGAAAATGATTCATATAATACATTCAGTTGTTTCTCGGGAAACATTAGAAAATACATTTAGCAATTTTCTCGGGAAACATATTAGTAAAACCTAATTTTAGTGATATATATACCGGTACCCATAGGGTATAAGAATATTGAAGTTCAGTGCCAACCGATAAAGTATGTAACGTACTTTTATTCTGGTTCAGCATCCCCAGAGGAGCCGATCTTACTAATTTACTTTACATAACTGTTATTGTATTAAAATTAAAAAAATGAATAAATATTTTTCATTTGCAGTGCAATGCACAGAAAAGGCGAATCTATTTGGCTCACGTCAATGTGACTATAAGGCATTAATTAAGCACGTGCAATAAATAAATTAATACAAAAAGATAAATATGTATTTAGATGGGATTGAGCTCGGATCGATTTTGCAAAAGTAAAGTTCATATTGCACTCAGATTAACTAGGCTAGTCACAGACTGTGAACCTAGCTACAATTATCATACTAAATGGTGCTTCAAAAATTTTTACAATAAAGAGTTTTTCAAAATGGGAAAATAATAATATTAGAGAAACAAGTGTTTAGTAAAGGGAAAGCATTAACACATAGCTTTCCTCTTCAGCTTTAGAAATTGTACTTGTTTTATTTAACCCACATGGCTTTTGGTACCGGGTATTTCGCTGTCATGCATACTTGACTTGTTTCAATTAGCTTTGATTTTCATATTCTTGACTCATTTTATTGCAGAAACTGGGGCAACAAAGCCAGAGCTGAGCCAGCCGACTTGGGCAATGCTTAATTTGGCGTCTCTCTGGTTTGCCAGTGGGCAGAATTCATCTCACCTGCCACCCTACCTGGCTTTGCTCCATCGATAACGCCTCGTCGAGTGACTGAGCAGGTTGTGTAATCTTTTGAGTCAAGCTAAAAAAGTCAGCTTGGGCTGACACTGCACTTTGTTGCTTATAACAATTTCAGACACATAAAATAAAAACAAATAATGTCAGTCGAAAAAGTCTAGAAAAAATAGTTCAAAGGCTGCAAAAAGTGAATTTTAAAATTTAAATTGTGGATTACTATAATAATATTAATAATAAAATTAGTATTACTATAATAAAATTTGAGTTAAAGCCTAAGTTTACGACATATGTAAGACGAAGCATTCATACAGACGAATTGGGGAACATAAATACTAATGAGGTAAAGACAAACATCCTTGCCTTAAAATTATTTACGACTTTCAGCAGAGCTCTTGAGGTAGAGCCGAACTTTTACCGATTTCATTAATAGTTTCGCCCAACTAATGACATATTCCTCGCCCTGTCTAGACAAAAACCAATGCCAATCAAAATTGCCACTTACAAGGTGATAACATTAGAAAAAATGCAAATAAATAAATAATTAAGCAGTAAATGCAACATCAATGGAGCTGCAGGAGGGAAATGCAAATTACCAGCAACGGACAAGGAAAATGTTGACTAATTGCCAAGAATGTAACGACAAAAGTGTAAGTGATAATTAGAAAGAGGGAGAGAAGCAGAGACATGAATCAAGTGGCAGCAAACAAAGCGTCGATGATTAAGAGTTAATTACAACTTTTAAAAACATTTGCGATTTCACTTTTTCTAATGCGAAAATACAAAAAAAAAACGCAGATGTTGCCTTCCAATTTAGACTTGACCCACATATCGGCACAGAGAGAGAACTGAGAATCGCAGAATTGAAAACGAAAATCTCCAAATTACTTGGCGCAGAAGTGCTCTTGAAGAGCGCTACGCCCTCGTGCGTGTTTCTCTCACGACCAAGACCCAATTGTCGATGACAAAAGGAAAACGACTTCGCATTGAGCCGGCATATTGAATGTCTCTCTGCGTGGTCTCGATTACAAAGGCAGAAGCTAAATCTAGCAGAGATCTCGGCGACAATTATAATATTATACGGATATGTACATATGTTTCTTAATTGTCTTGGCCCCAAACACGCAAATCTCGTTGGACTCGCGCCATTGCCAGCGCACCTGCCCACTGTTCGGTGCACTTGAAGTAGTTCATCACCATCGGCAACCTACGAAAAGACTTCCAACTCGGAAAGTCCATCGAAGGTCTCCTTTCCCTCGTCAAGTCTGCAGCATTGGGGGAAATTCCTAGAAATCTTTACGAAAATACCCAGTTAGCATTGAGATTTAGACTCTTAACTGTATTAAATCATAATTGGTTGTCAAGACTGTGGTTTTGTAGGCTTTTCTTAATTAAGTAAGTGCGTGGATGATGTCGTCTACATAATCAATTTCAATTGAAGGTGTCAGGCTAGGCCCAAGTGAAATAGAAACTGACGTAGGCACACTTAATTGTCTGCCAGTTGGCAATAAGCGTGCAGAAGGTTATACTTATTATAATTATTTTGTGTTTAGCTAAAAAATATAACTAAGCTTCTCCAATGCTTACCCAGCTTGAGAGGTATTTTACTCTAGAACCTAAGTGACTGTTGTACTGCGAAAAATTGACTCACCGAAACTGCAAATAGAAAGGGAAAATCAAAATTAAGATCTTGCTCATAGGGAATGTGATTAATTGTTTCAACAGAAGGAAATGCCATATTTAGTATTTGCCCGTTACCTGTTGTTGAAAATAAAATGCATTTACTTTGTGTGTGATATGTTAACGAACTGCTCTTGATTATTCCAAACGGTTTTTATATCTGGCTCATTTATCTATCTGATCATGCTAAAATTCTCTATGCAAATGTGTTGGTTCATTTACATACTCTGTTTCTAGCCCACTTTTGTGCGAATATTTTGACCTGCTAAAAAGTTTCCTTCCGACGACACGTGCTACTAGCAATTAAAACAAGTTTGCTGTAAATGTTATCGCCGTCCAGCGCAGTGATAAAGAAAACTGTGAGCTGATAAGTATTGACCGTGATAAGAATATAAACTGACTACGAAAAATGAGAAGTCAGAGATCTGCTGAATCCACACTTTCTATTCCACTTATAAACAACCGCCTGATGATTAATAATACGATTATACACAAATACGATTAGGATAGATCAAGAATCCTATAAATATCAGCAAAAAATCAATTAATCGTTCTGATTATTGCGTCTAAAATAATCAGAGAACTGTGACGCACTTGCTCTCTGCGACCAATGCTAAACTTAACAATGGAAAAATCAGCATGGGAAGAGCAACAATAATAATTTCGCATTTGTTTTTGTTGAATAATCAGCTGAGCGACAACGCTTTCAAAGACACCTGTTTTATGCCGTCTTAGCCAACTTTTTTGAGGGTTTCTCCCTTGTATTTCGCCGGATTCATCTCGCACTTCACCGGAATCATAAAATTCGTCACCAAGTTTAAGCGGAAGTTCCTGAATACTCTGCCTCCCGCTTTCATTGCTTTGTTAAGTTTATTTTGTTTTGATAACAGACTTGATTTCTCATCAATGACGTCGAAGTCATTAATCGTAATCGGGTTTTTGCCAAGTTCCCAACTGGGGACTTGACTGATAAAAGTGCAATCTTCCTTGAAGTACCTGTGTACATGTATTTCTTTATGTTAGTTTCAGTAGTCTATCAAAGTGCCGTCTATAATATATATTTATTGTAGACTTTGGCTCTAAGGTTCAGCTATGGCTTTCCGAAGTCTTGTGATAATATAATGGGCGTGAGTGTTTAGTCATTGACTTGTATCTGAGTGCTAAAAGTGAACAGTTTCCACTTGATTTTCGAGTACTCACGGCCGGAATATTTTTTGTTTATTTAATTCAAGTACCTTTTCAAAGACAGAGTTCTTTAGATAAAGGCAATGACCCGAAAGAGAAACATTCTTTGGGTAGGTCTGTTTAGGCCTAAACATAGATAATATAAACAAGTCTTGTACTAAATATAATCAGGATTGCTGGAGCTCTGTAGATATCGGACCAGGCCTGCCTGAGACTTTGAGATTTCTTTTCCATTTTGAAACGAATGTTCTCCTACATCTCATCGAGTATGCTTCACTTATTCCCCGTTCTTAGCAGCCACTCAGCATTTTCACTTTGATTGTTTTTGCTTTTCTTTATTGCCACATTTCATGCAAATTGGTTTGGCCCTCGAGGGTTGGCTGGGGTCACCTAACGGCTCTTTCATCGCTGTTAGTTGCCCAGACCCGAAACTTACTTGACTCCCCTTGAGACGAGGCCGCAAAAACTTTTGCGCTCTTCATAAAAAATTGCGCAAAACAGAGTAAACAATGAAGAAAACTACAAAATAAATACTTATAATAACATTTTAGGGTCCGTTAGGAAACCCCTTGTGGGCCAATGTGGGTTACTCTTTATGACTCTTCACCAGCCGGCGGGACATACATATGACGATCCATATGCAAATTGGGAGCCGGCGTAGGCACAGCCGAATCACACCTGAGGGCATCGCATAATTGTGTCACTGTGAGTGAATTTCATTAGAATTTTGAGCAGGCTTTCATCAGAACGAACGAGCACTAAAAAATTCATTTAATTTTCTTTCATGAATTTGCATAAGCTGATGAGTTTTGTTGCAACCTCATGCCACATGCTTCTTTGCTGCTTTAAAAAACGCAAAATTGGGATTGCCAAACACAGGCAGCTTGAAGTCTTATCCACGTTTAATAATAGATCGAAGGTCGACTATCAACTAATGGCATTCAATAAATTCAAGATTCATGGTTTTTTTTTAATAGAACAACAAAATCTATGCCTCAAGTATAGAACTTTTGGGAATATGTGAGTTACTTATGCTTAAAGCTTATGCGGATTTTTAATATATCTAGAGACTATTTAGCTGGTAGGACATAACACCATTTGTGTGCCCAAAATATACAACAGCCTTCAGCTGTTGACTTTAATTAATTGCATTTCTCGTATCCAATTAACACCCAAAGTAAACTTTCGAATGCTCAAATGAAGAGATCACTCGATAACCCTTTCATGGAAATGAAAGATGATTTCAAAGTCCAAATATACGAATTTCGACGGGCTGCGGGCGAGGACAGAACACCACTTGAGAGAAATGGAAAGCAAAACAAAAAACACAGAAAACGTGTTGCAAATTGTATGCAGGCCAGAAAAAACACTCTGAAACTGATTAACAAATCCGAAAAGATTAATAACAATGGCCGGGAGACCTGAGACAACCACGCGTTGATTAGCCGGCCCTAGGGCAACAAGCACAGAGGAAAGTATTTTACAGATACGGGTGAGCGTGGCGAGAGATTTCACTGCAGCATCAATTTCCAGCTGGCTATCCAATCTGGGCAGAAGAGTGACAAGACCTTTGGTTAGTTTTATGTGATGCAGCAGATTTTAATCTATCTTTAGCCACAGATGGTTATCGATCTGCGGAATCTAAATGGCATTGCTTTATAAACTGGCCTGGTTCGGCTTTTTGTCTTCTATTTATTCTATTATTGGCTTGTGTTCCTCTCTGTTTTGCTTTCCCCGTATTGATTGTTCTTGAAATATGTTTGACTTTGAAAAGCAGAAGCAAAAACAAAATTAGAATACGAAATCCGTTTATATCTATCCTCCGCGTAGCATTATTGAGTTAGGTTCTCTGGAAACAAAAATAATTTCAATGAAATTTCAAGTTTATATGGTAAAAATTCTTAACAGATCTTTTTAAAAATGGTTTAGAATTCCCAGAGTTCTCTATAATCTTTGTGTCACCATTTATTATAATAAACGCTCCTCTTTGTTACTAACAAATAATCTCATCTGCCGGCTGTTGCCATAAAATGTTGTTTATAAACAGACTATAGTGTTTTCAGGGAGATAAGCTTAATTTCAATGGATACAACAATTAGATGTATAGTGTGATATAACACTATATATAATTATTCAAATGTACGTTGCTGAGAGCGATAATGATTACTAAGCGTGTCATTGCCCCAGCAAATGTTTCTAAAGCGATATTTTTTAATTAAATAATCAGCATCAGCTGAGATCTCAGATTAAGAGGCTGAGCAAATTAAAAAACACGGGATTTGGATTGAGTTTATTATTACTATATTATATATAAGAAGAAAAACATTTGTTGAGGTGTAATTCAAGTGAGACAAAGCCTTCTGAGTACCATAACAAATGCAGCACATCGCCAAGTCAAGCGGCGCGCGCTAAGGTTTAAATAAACAAAACACACATGCCGATGCGGATGGCTTTCGTTTTGCTTTGCACTCATATTCTGTCTGGCTGCAGAGTTTAAGAGTGGTTTTTCTCATTGGGTTTTGTTGTAAGGCTCCAAGTTTAACCTTCAGTGGCCGACTTATATCAAAATGACTAAACTACTGGAACATCTTAATTCAATTAAATATGAGAACTCAAAAATAAACTTCACCTTTTCCATTCTCATTTCTTTTGCTTGTTTCTAACTATTCACTTTCCTCTTTGATTTACTTCACTTCACCCTTTTTACCAAGACTTCAATGTTTTTGCTGAAACGCCGCTCTCAACATATATTTATTGCGAAGGACATTATTGCAAAAGTTCTGCACACACACACATGGGCGCGCATCTCTCACATATCCTTGTGGGATGCTGCACAACTCTCTCAATCGCTCTGCACTCTCTCACTTTCTGACTCTCGTCCGAGGAAAAAACTTTATTTTGGGAGTTTGTACATCTCTCACATCTCTCGCTTTACTGTTGCTCTGGCACGAAGTGGAGAGACGGGAAAGAGGGAGGGCAGTCGCCAACTCCGTGAATGTGTATACCTTTATGACGGGACCAAAATTCATACGTATTATAGCGTACCTTCTTTTGACAATTGACTCCGCCGAATCTCTTTCTCTGTTTTGGTCTCTGGTTTTCTCAACTTTTTTATTGCACACCAAGAATCAACGATTTTCCTCTGGTTGATGGTTTGAACTGTTAAACACTTTAGTATCTGCTCTTCGCAATACTAATTATTATTATTGGGGGTCGGGGATTTGGATTGAATACAATAATTTTCAATTGGATTTGATTAATTTAGCGTGATTGGGGTTTTGTCGCTATTCCATCCATTCATTCAACAAAAATTACTTTGCGCGTCGTCGTCGTCGCGTCGCGTTGCGTTTACTTTACCGTTGGCGCTGGCTTGACGAATTTCACTTTCGACTCTAGAGCGCGGGTTCTGATTCGGATACTCTAATGCAATAGTGCCGCCTCAGATTCTCAAATTCGGATTCCGATTTTCGAACGCCTGCAGTTCTCTACCCGAACGCAGAATATTGAACCTCCGCCGACAGTGTGAAAGGAAATCGCTTCGCTTTTCCGCTGTTTCCAACTCGTCCGCTCCGCACAACCGCACAAGCGCGAGAATTTGAACCGAATGAACACAACGGAACGAAATAAACCGAATGGAGCAGCTGCAGGCGCAAAAAAACACAAGAAGAGAGCTGAAGGCGGCAGTGTCGAATGCGAGTTACTCATTATTCGCGGCCATGTTGCTAAGATATTTAACCTACCGCGAGACGTGAGCTTGGAAACTTTAAGGAACACAAATTGTTCTTCAATTGTTAATTATTTCGATTAGTTGGACTTATATATTATTATTCTGAATCGGAACATTAAGACGTCCAAAATATAAACGACCTTAATTTTGACAATAGGCTTAAGTAATTACCAAAAAAAGTGTCGGGGTTAGGAGATCAGAGTAATCTACCCCGATGTATTTTGGACCGCTGAACACAAATCCGGTATCCGTTTTAGTCCACCCAGTAAACGTTTTTTCTGACCTACAATAAGTGACAAATATTTGGTGGTTTCTGAAAATGGAGTTGGGATTTTTGCTACAGCTGAGGCAATGTTATAATGCGATTAATTTTACTTTTTTTTTTTTTGCTAAATACCCTGCTCTCAAAGGGTAATCTTAGCTTTTCACGAACTGGCCCGAGGGCAATATACCCTTCAAGTAACGGGTATCGAAACCAGAAAGCAAACGCACCCCACCAACAACAAAAGTCTGCGTTGCAAACACAAAGAGAGAGCCGGAGAGCGTCGCGCACGGGAGAAAGAGAGAATAAGCAAAGTAAATACGGTGGAGCAGGCAAATTAAATGAGGGAGCGTTGGTGAGAGGAGGAGCAGCGCCAGCTCAGTGGGAGAGCATGTGTGTGCGTGTGCTTTTGTTTCTTGTTGTTGCCTTTGCTTCTGACAGACTTACTGTTGTTGCAAGCGCTGCGGCATTGGCATCAAAGCACAGTGGGACTTGCGAGCTAAATTATAATATGTAACTAGGTATCTTTCAACAGCTTTGAGAATTGTTAAAATTCCATTAATGATTAAACTTAATGAAGTATGTTAAAGAAATCATTAGATCTGGTTAATCAAATTGTTAGTCTTATAATTAGTTAACCAATTATTAATTGAAAAAACGCTAAAGTGTAGGTACATTTAAATTATATGAATATAATACGCCCACATTCGGCATTAATAGAAGTTTTTACAAACTTCCCTGTTGGAGAGTCGCCACCCCTGCACTTATCCGTTCAAGGAACCACAACAAACATTACCCAGCCCACATTAAATGCAGACACATTATTGTACAGATCGATCATGTTGCATGCTTCAAGCAAACGAATGAAACCACCCTTATGGGCGTGCGTAATGACATCTCATTACTTGCATATCGGGAAATGTGAAACACGAAACACTTCAAACGTGAAACCCGCATTCGACCGATGGCCATTGAAAAGGCATTATTACGAGATTGATTGGCCTTCCCACAAGGAACGATCAAATTCCACCCCTGGCTGTTGACAAATTTCCATTTTCCAAGGCAGCAGCAATCATAGATCATGAAGAATTCAACCAGTTCGACCGTCTGGTAACGCCAAAGTCAAAGCGCAAACGCAAAAACAAAAGCAAACACAACTTCTTCTGCAACTCACGTGCCAGAGAGCAAAGCCAAACACAAAAAGTAAAAGCACTCAAAAACTCTCTCCTAGCTCGCTCTCGACACCACTCTCCTGCTGTTAACAGCGCTGCGGGTGGTTGGCTTAACATCGCACTGTTATCTCGGGAGCCACTGTAATGCCAGAGACCAGAGATAGTATAACATGTGGTCAATTTTAAACACATTTCAATAATAATAATAATAATTAATGACTGATGCTGATTCAATGCCGGAACTGCTCTGACTTGACATTTAGCAATCGCTGATAATGCGGCACCAAGACAAAACAAAGACCCGCGGTCTCGCAATCTTCTGCGGCATCCATCGCCCTTATCAGAAAAAATAGCCAGAGCTACCCAACAACAACTACGATTTGTTTATTCAAATTACAATATGTGAGCACAGCTGGAGCCAAGCAAACTAAAAAAACTCGGGCAAGAGAAAGAAAAATAAAGGCCAGCCCCAAGAAATCAAAACAAGCTCGCAACTTCCCAAGAAGAAAGAGGGCAGATTAGCGGGGACGTTATTGAGGATGGATCGGTCTGAAATGTTTATCATACGAAATCGATAATAAAACCCTGCCTCTCGTCAAAACGAGGTTCGACGGCGTGCCCACAATGAAATGTGGTCTTAAAGTTCGAAAAAATACAAAGAAACTACTCCAAGAACCTTGGATAATAAAGTTTTAAAATTTAAATATATTACATACATCCGCATTCACCAAGAGACATTAGCTGAATTCACTCAGTGAATTACTTCAGTGATCATGATTTTATGATCACTTGGGCAAGTTTCTACATCCACTGTTAAAATTTCGCGAACTGAAAATGAAGAAAAGGTTGAGAAAAGGAAGTCGTTGATTTACAGAAAATTCGGTGTTTAACAGCACTCTGTTATTCATATGCGTTTAATTAAATTACAGAAGGGTAGAAAACCGATTTGATTTACGGAAGGTTTAACTGGTAATTATCTTTTCCGGTAAGATACACATACTGTAAAAGTGAGGGTAAAAACCGGCCCCTATAATGTTCCACTAATACATTCTTGTATACTTAGATATTTCTTTACAAACATTTTTTTTTCTTTTTTAAATATGTTAAATAAATGATTAGGATTTTATCAGCACGAAAAATCTATTTGATTTTTTTTTTAATATTTTATAATAATAATACAAGGAACTCCAAAAATGTGTTGAACTATTATGGTCTACAATTCTTGATTTTTCCCACTAACGGGAAGCCTCCCTCACAAAACAAAGGCAGATCTATTGACACATTTTCCACATATTATATCCAGAACTGTCCCACAATTTATATTGTAGCTGGCAGCGGCTTAAATCTTCACACTCCAGCAGAATCAGTTGGGCCAAAACGCATCTAGAATGATAAGTCAAATGAGCAAAAAATGAACAAGAAAAAGCGACTCAACTTCCATTAGGGACACAGACCTGCCACTGAACTTGGTCCCACTGCAATGCTGAACGTTTTGGCCGTATCTCTTGCTTACAACATTTACGACAGGAAGAAATCCATCAACACGATTCTTTTGGCCTAGGCCTGCCTGCGGCCAAAAGACTTTCCACCACAAAAAATCCAAGAGTGCGCGAGAGAGGGGAAAAGATGAAATAAAAGTTGCATTCAACACTCGCTTTCTTTGCGAGTCATGTTGTAATGGTCGCCGGAGGGCTTGCTGCCGACTGCTTGGCCCTTTAGCATTAGTTAAATCCCGCACTTGAAAAAATTCCAGGTAGCTGGCGAAGTTTATACAAATATAATATATAACTTATATAAAAAAACAGTAAAAAAACGAATTCAAATAATGCCTTCCTTAAATTTGAGATGTGTAAAAAGTATTGATCAGTAAAGCAGTACTGAAAGTACTGATCAGAAAAACAGTAAAGCAGTACTGATCAGTAAAGCAGTACTGACCAGGAATTCATGGCTAAAACTATGAAGCATCCATGTGAATAATACATATGTCTTTGTACAAGATTATTGTGGATACAATGAGCCGATTAAAGACCGAGAATAAGTATTAAATACATTTTAGTTGTAAGGCACTATTCTTAATTAATTTTGTTAAAATTAGTTACACTTTTTCAGTTAGAAAAAGATAATAACATGCAAGTTCTCTTACTCACACACTTGTTCCAACTACTATTTGCTTTTAAATCTTGGTAGTCATGAGCAAGAAAATCAGCTAATTGAATATGGTTATGATTATTATTATCATGACCTCTCCTCCAAGAACAACTATAGCATCCAAGACTTGCCATTATATAGCTAAACTTATCCGTTTAACCACTTGGAATAGCATAAATCTAAGCGGTGATTAAAGATAATCCTTGTGGGGTATTTTTGCACAGAAATGTGTGCTAGATAGCTATTTTTTTCGTCAACGTACTGGCTAATTTCTTTCGGTGGACCCGCCAACCTCTCCCTGAACCTCCCAAAACACATTTTACACTGTCACGGGAAATTGTTTGTTTAACATGCGCGGCGCGTTTAAGATTACATGATGAGCAGCGTTTATCAAAAAAACATAAAGCAATCAAAACAACCGAAAGGCTGCGAGGGAGCACAGGCGCAGCTGCATTGTCTGCGCCAGATCTTCTGGATCCTACGCAACTTTCTGCCTCCACTTTATTTTTCCTTGATTACAAGTATATTTAGCTGGCCGTCTGAGTTCGTCGTCGGGGTCTTGATTCAATCGAACGACGACGAGACAACTTCCCCTTCGGAGCCCTCAGCGGCCCCGGCAGACCCACGCCAATGGGCAATCATTGGCGCTGGGCCCCGGTCTTGTCTGGCGACCTATGCTGATTTCTCGGAAAGAAATTATGATATTTCTTGCGGTCACTCGATGATGAGTTGCCGTTGTCTCAAGAAACTTCTGGCTTCTGTTGATTTTCCACGGATGCGTACTCTACCCTCTCACAATTAAAGGCAGTCGTCGGCTGATTACTTAATTGGAGCTATCTGAAAAATAATTATAGTTCGACCCGCCCGAACTGCAGTTTTAAATATTTTTGGTGGGAAGCAGGGGAACTTAGCTGAAAATATATTAAGGGGGCAACAAGGATACAAATTACATATATTATATTATATAAATATATACATATACACATTGTTAACCCTGTTTATAGATAGATTCACTTTTATTTTCCAGATTAATTCTTAAGTTTTTATAACAATGTGTTTTCACTCCTTTCACTGATCTTAAAGTGACCATACTTTCTTAACCTCTTTAATCTTAACCTATTTGATCGTTTCACATATTATTGGGATATTGGGAAATGGAACATAAATGCAAACAGTCTCACTTTACCAAAATGCTTATTCTCACTGCTAATACACTAGTACTTAATATACATATCTGCTAACAATATACATATCTGCTAAAAACATACATATATATTATATATTTGAAAAATCAAGAAGTGCAATATATTAAATAATTATTACTAATAATGAATATAGAATAGAATATAGTGTTGTTAGCAGATATATATTAAGTACTATTCTGTTAGCAGTTAGCATTTTGGTAAAGTGAATACCGGTTAGCATTTCTGCATTTATGTTCCAATTCCCAAAATTCCAATATGTAAATGATTAAATATGTTAAGACAGTATGGTCACTTTATTATCAATGGGAAACGAGTAAACACGCATTTTAAGAAACTTAAGTGAATCAATTGAGAAACCATGTTACCAGTATTTCTTCCCTACATCCCAGATTCCATTTCGGTGTGTCAGCCCCGATAGTCACATTAAAATGGTATAATTAAAGCTCATTAAGCTCAGCAAATGAGAAGCCTATGCCGAAAGAGTCCCTCCCAGACTGAGTTCCACTTCCTTGACTCTGCCTCCATAAATATCCGAGTCGGAGGCAGTGGACGTAAATCTTCATTTAGTCTGGATTGTTCCGAACTTTCCCTTTCCCCGGCCCTTGCCAACTCCCCCAAGTCAAAAGTTACGCCCTATGTGGATAGTTGCTTGAGCCAGGCCGCACCGCAAATGTTGACAATTAATCACAGTGATCAGGGGAGTGGGGCATACCCGTACAGTGCGCGGCAAGGCGATAAAACGGATGTTATTGGAAATTTGTTATTTCCGACAAAGACATAAGCCTGTCTCTGATGCAAAGTTCGACAAAGTTCGCTGAAATCCAAGCGGTTCCCTTGCTGTGAAACGCACTGTACGTGACGGTCCAGTCCGTATTTACAAATATGGAGTGGCTGATACTTTCCCCTTCCACTGTCCCTGCCCATTTCAAAATCCCCTTCCGATCTCACCCCGCCTCCTTCTCTGACGCACCCGAGCTCAGTCCGCACTTGAAGACTTGAACTTAATCGGCTTTGAAAGACGAGATAAGACCAGCAGTTCCCCCGCCTGGCACTCATTATCAAGTAACGGTTAATGCACGCATAAATTAATTATTTTACAGGCAATCAACGAGGAATCTGATTCGAGGCTCGATCGCCGCCAGAATGTTAATTACCAGATCCAGAACCAAAACAGAAACCCTCATGGAAATGGAAATGGAAATAGAAAGAGTGGCTAGAAATGTGCTATGTAAACTACAGATCACAGGGCAGGCGATAAGATTCTCCAAGCCACTCTCCGACTCTCCATTCGATTCGGGAGTCTCTGTGCTTTATTCTTCAGAAGAATCTGAAGTACCCAAAACCGGTTCAGTTCGTAGTTCATGACAGCCAACACCCAGACTTGGGTCGAAGTCCCACCGAGGGAAATTAGTCAAATAAATCAAAGGGGGAAATGGTTTTTAGGATGAAATATGGGGAGTTCTCAGGGGCAATGAGTGTGCCCCGTCGCTCAATTTCGGTGGGAAATCTTTAAAGAATTTCCCATATGTTGCCGTCTTAAGAACGACAATCAACGACTGATTGGACTTTGACAAGTAATTTGATTCGGAATTTATATCCATAAAAGCAATGTTTTTAGGAGCCACTAACCAAAAGTTCTGTGATCAAAAGGGATAAGAACCAAACAAAATTAGAACAAATTATCTACACAACAATTACTAGTCAAATTTTTGAATATTTCGCTGGGATGTTTCTATCCTTCCAGTCACTTCTGATCTAGACTAATTCAAATGTAAATATGTATCAATGCAAAACTGGTATTCACCACTTGACCTACTCTCTGGGCAATTGGCGTAATTAAAGCCTTCAAATAGAGGTCTCCGCACTGGCGTACTTTACAGTCCAGAAGGCACGAACAACGAGGCCCAGACCCAGACCCAGACATAGACCTTACACAATCGCCGGGGAGATCAGCCAAGCGATCCCCAGCTCCGACCCACATGCCATTAAAAGGCCGAAAATATGAGAATAGGGAAATTACTACATTTTCTCGGCACGAACAGCATAATCGCAAATTAAGTGAAATCTTTCAGCCTGCAGTGTTGGATTTTGCGTCACTCAAAGGTCGCTTTCTGAGCAACCTAATGGGTTAATTACGGCTCAAAGGTTGCAGCGGGCAAAGGTTCAGATTGCAATTCAGGTTGCCAGTTTTATTGCCTTTCTGCCTGCTGAAAGCCAAATAGAACGCATCACAAAGTATTCCTACTTTTAGCCGGCATTCATCTGCTTCGGAACAGCGTGAAATTTGCCTAAAAGAGCACAGAGACCTCTACTCCCACGGATCATTCGCTCAACAACTTGGAAACTATAAAATGCACGCGTTGCAGTTTAACAAAAACCAAACAAGAGAAAAATATAAGAAACAAGCCAGTGGATTGTATACAGCGAAAGCCAAATCATTCCCAAGGCACGCACTCGTCCGAGCCAGATGGTTTGCTTTTCCCCAGGCAGGAAAACTGTGAAAAATAGGGCTAGCTATTATGATCTAAGCAAACTTTTAGGAGAGAAAAAATAAACATAAAATAAATACTTTGGAAGTATTGAGGAAACTTACGTATTTCTCTAGGTATTTCTCTACTTTACCAAATTGTAAGTAATTTGTAATTGTCTCCATGAAATAAATTCATTTTTCATTAGTATACTTAAATCCTTCTTTAGTTCCCTTAAATTGAAAATGTTTCTGTTTAATTAATGTTATTATTTATGGCAAATTGACGGTTAAAAATAGCATTTGTGGGGTTAGGAATGTATATGTGGAATGTGGCTAGATATCAGAAGAGAAATAACTAACAATTTTTGTAATATTCCATAAGAAATAGCTCTGACAAAAGAAATAAAAAAGGTTAGATTTAGCCACTTAAATACAGTTTAGCCGCACTGGTGCTTTGTTCACATTTTGTGCGTACTACACATGTGTAGGCAGAAAAGATTCCAGCTTTATTGTAAATATATCTTTTTATAATATGTAATTCTTTTATGGCTTTATATAATTATTTTACTTATTATACTTATATTGTATTTTAGTATGTAGTTCTTTTATTATATTATGTAATTATTTTCTTTTACTTTATATGCAAAATAAGTAATTATAATTTTCTCGTTTTAAGTATGAGGTAAAACCAATCTAGTCTTTTTAAATATTTCATCCTTTCCTATAGACGAATCGGTTTGAAAATAATCTTGATTTAAATGTGATTCTCTGATTTTTTTACAATATATATAAAAAGATTTATGATATACAAACACGACGAACAAAAAACAAAAAATCAAAAAAGAGGAGGGTGGGAAGAAATTCCGAGTCCAAGCCAAATGTTGACCCATTTAATTTATGCGCATTTTGCGAGTCTTGTATATCAATTGCCGAATTGGAAATTTAAATGTGCATTTCTCTCCAGGCATTTCGCAAAAACTAACGACTCGGAGAGAATACTGGCAAATACATTTGCAAGTTTATTCACATTCCCGAAGTGTTTGCTGGCGGCAGCCTTGAAATCTTTTCTGAGCTGATACTGACCCAATCCCTGCTCCTAATGAATGCCCATTAATTTTAACGCTCCCCCTTTTGAGGGCGGGGAGGCGGAATTAATGAGAGCTACTAGTGCATCATCAGTAGCCCCACAACACAGTTTATCCGTCTTACGCCTTTCGGCTTAGCTCCCTGTGTCTGTCCTTGGAGTCTGCAGATGTCAGACACTCAATCACGTACGGATTTCCAGGATGCGACAGACTAAATGTGGGCAAATTGAAGACCAGACCGGCAGGACAAGGCAATGCCTGACTTCCTTTGAGCTCCTCCTGTCAGTGGCAGACCCCAGCGAATGTGCAAAGATAGGCGAAGCCAGCTAATGATTGATGACGGCGGATCGGATTTAAATATAGAAGAGCCGGGTCTCTAAAACCTGAAAGTGTCACTCCATACTATCTCAAGATTTTAAATTCTGTTCTGTTGGGGTAATTATACTTCTGCGTTGCCTTTATGGATCATTTACTTTGCACTTCAGGCAAGACACTTTCATTGCTCTGGGCCACGGCTCTAATTTATTGAAATGGACATGCTCGACAATAATGCTTCGGGGAATTCGATTTAATGGTCTCTTAATTAAATCACTTTCTTCTGGCCAGCAATATTCAAATAATTCTTGAAATGCATTTACACCTGACAAATTGAGAATGAAAAATACCCAGAACTCGCACATGTATCAGAAATAAAATCCCAAAGACTACACATTTTCTTTTGTTTACTTTCAGCACACGGAAGACGGCTTCTGGTGAAAATAGCCAACGGAAAACGAGCGTGTATAGATATTTTTGGCATTATATATTTCACATTACTCAATTATTTCGGGCGGAGCGAGAACAAAGCACGAGGAAATGGAAAAGCTGCGGGGAGGTCAGCAACCTGCACCGGGCCGGGATTCCGCTTGAGCCTATTAATCAACTAGTGGCGACTGTCACACTGTCCAGACAGGCGCGGCTCTCATTATGAATCGACGGCTTTGTGAGCAATTTGATGTATACTATATATTTCTATCCAAGTCGGCGTATGGCTCCCATGAGGTCTCCCGAGTCACGCAAAAACTGTGTCCAACCCCGAGTCATTGAACGGCCAAGGCGGAAATGCAGCGAGTCTGGAAAAAACGGAAGTCGTCGTATGGAAGGATAGCTGGATAGCTGGTAAATGTATCCGTATCTTATGGACAGATTGCATGACGCCAACTGCTGCTAGAGAATGCCCTCGCCAGGAGCGAGCAATGGGGATTGGCGATCGGCTGATGGAGGCACAAGCCTTGCGTGTCCAATTTTCACAGCCAAATTAAATTATTAAGGAGGCTGGATGGGAGAATGGGAAAGGCTTAATCGGTCTTCACACACCAAAGCAGAAATACTCTCTCCTTAATGTTGAGTAAACACCTTTATCTTTATTTGTACATTCTTATTAAAGGCAAGTAGTTTTAAGTTCAGGAATTACTTTACATTATACTTTAATTAATAGAAAATCTATTACTTGGCACTCTTTAATGAAAACGTGTACTTTTGGGATAGTAGAATTATAATTAAAAATCTTGAGACCCAAAGAATATGTATTTGCTCGTAATATCATTGAAATAGTCGGACACATCTCTTTTCATGCGGGTTTTTCCCCTCATTTAGTCATCTACTCTAACTGTAATTAACTAACGTTGTCCGGCTGCCAAAAAATAATTGCAATGCTTAAAACTGCCCAGGCCGCGTTTACCAAAGTTATTAGAGTGCGTCAATATCATATAGACCAGCAGATGCCCGGCACTCGTTGCCCAAAAGTGATCATTGACCGTCACGCCTGACGCCCGAAACGCTTTCCAAAATCGTGTGCCGCTCGTCGTCGAGTGGGCGGCGAACGGCGGGGGCGGGGGCGGAGGCGTTGGCGGAGGCACGGAGACAGGGACTGGGACTTGGACTGAGAGAGAGGGCAATTTGCCCATTAAAGATTTGCATTTCTATTGGCATAACAAAACTGCGATACACGTTACACGGATACAGAAGACGGACACAAAATACTGCCGCGATGGGAGTGCGCCATGGAAAATTTAATTATAATAAAAGAGGCAGCAGCGCCGGCGAAATTCGCCGCAATGTGAATAAACTTTGCTTTGAATAGAAGGCGGAACGGCGGCACATGGGGCGTATGAGTGACGATGCTCGCAGCGAGAGTGTGTGTGTTGCTGTGCTTAGATTAAAACTAATTGATTGAGGCACTCGGGGAGGGGAACATGCCCCTCGATGGTTGCCATGTGCGGATTTATAGCCACGCTAATGGTTCGCACACAAATTATATCGGCGATTTCAACGCGTCGCATCGGTGTGAAGTGTAACAGATTAAGATAAATTACAAATCGTGAGGGTTAATTTGGTTGTGTGAGATAATTAAAATTTGATTATGGTCAAAGCGCTTACAAAGGTTACTTTGAAGATAACTATTATATATTTAACTTGTCAGATCAAAATTGTAGATAACTACATTTTGAATACACAATACTCTTTTGAAATGATTGCCAAAATAGTAAATATAATTATAAAAAATCTAATTACAATCGTATGATATGAAATGCCAGTAAAATAAAGCAACTACTTAAAATATATATATTAAATTTTTTAATTCCATAATTTAACTATTTATTTGACGCCTGTTAACTTCTCATTTAAGTGAATCAGAAAAATGTCTTAATATGATGTGGGAATTAAATCTTCCTTCTTATTGATAATATTTTTAATTTGGTAGAAATAATTGAAAATTATAAATAAATTACAAATCGTGAGGGTTAATTTCCTTGTATGAGATAATTAAAATTTGATTATGGTTAAAGCGCTTACAAAGGTTACTTTGAAGATAACTATAAGTTATTTAACTTGTCAGATCAACACTGTAAATAACTACGTTTTGTATACTCAATACACCTTTACAATGATTGCCAAAGTTGTAAATATAAGCAAACAATTTAATTGCAATCGTATGATAAGAAAAGCCATAACAATAAAGCAACTACATTATAATGTATATAATAAATTATTCAATTCCATAATTTAACTATTTATTTTGCGCCTGGTAACTTCTCATTTAAGGGAATTACTTAATGTCTTAATATGTGGGAATTAAATCTTCCTTCTTATTGATATTTTCTCTTTGCTAGAAATAATTGAAAATTATAAATAAATTACACCTTTGCTATGATTGCGAAAAGAGGAAATACAACATAAAAATAAAGCAACTACTTAAAAATCTATATATTGAATTATTTAATTCTATAATTACACTCTTTATTTTGCGCCTGGTAACTTCTCTTTTAAAGGAATCAAAAAAATGTTTTAATATAATATAAATAAATAATTAATATAAATCTACCTTCTTATTGATATTATTTTTATTTTGTTGGAAATTTTTTAAAATTAAATTTTTCTTTAACCAACTTCATTTAACCATTTACTGTTATTATTATGTCCCTCTCAAATTGCCAAGCATAGCGTTTGGTAAACCCAGACTCTACGGAGAAAATTCCAAACAGCAATCAACAGCCCTTTTTGCCCAAGAGCCGTTTAGGCAGTTAGACAGAAATAAATAACAAAAGTCTTATGTATAGGACAGTATACATTTATAAGGTTTCACTTTCTTCTGTTTCCGACAGAAAAAGCTGGTATACTACATAAAGCTATATATAAGGGAGGAGTAAAACAGGAAGAGCGGGAGCAAGGACCTGGCCAAAAGCCTACGTCAACAGCATCCAGACCACGCACCCCAAAGTCCTGGCAGACAGCTGTATGAGTCATCATCCCTTTTTGCCTCGAAACAGGATACAGCATACAGCAACCAGACGAGTCGGCTCTGTGCTTTTTCTCCCTACAACATTTTAGCCTAATTAGGCGGAAACTTGGCAGCAACACTTTCGGTTTTTTGCAGAAAAAATTGAAAGCCTGAAATCATTTCTATGTTTTGGCCAGAGCCTCCATTCGCTTCCCCTTTCAGCTTATGATGCCTAGCTGTTCCGGTGTCCATCGCTTTCCGCTCGTCTGAGAGCCCCATTTTGGCATCCTCTGTTGAATGTCGCCTTTTAATTTTATCGATTTGTATCTACCACAATGTTGTTCCTACCACCGACCATGAGGAGTCCGTTTTGGCTGCTTTTTCGACTGCCCAATGCGTTGGGTGAGGTTGGGATATGGCTGGGAGCTGGGGTGGAATGTGCTTTTTATTGGTCATGGGCAGCCTTGAGTACACAGAAGGATCTGCGGCTATTTGGATTTGTTATTTGGAATGAATAAGTGTTAAAGGGACATTGGTTTTCAAACTTAAAAAGGCATTTTTATTCTAGCAGATTATAGGATATTTATATATATTTATATGTGGCTATTATATAGTATTAAAACTAGGTAAAGTAAGATAGAAACCTAAAAATAAATTGGCTGGAAAGTAGTTTCACTTGCATCTTGCTTCCTGACCTTTAGCGGGCTTTTAAATAATTAATCAGCGGAGGGAATACCAGTCTCGGATGGTCAGTTGGCCCTCCGAGCAGGACTTGGAACAGCCGCTTTTATGTACACACCAGGACACTTTTGGGGGAAGCAAGAACCCCCAGGCATGCGATGGCTGTGCAGCTATCTCCCTCCACTGGCCTCGCCAAATGTTGAGTTCAAGGAGACGTCATGGATGAAGTTGTGCTGCCAGCAGCCGCAGCATCCACAGCTGTTGGCCGGAGCCGAGGGACACTCAGTGCGTATGCGCAATATGACTGAGAGGGCAGCCTCTCTCTCGCTCTCTCTCCTTTTAAGCTGCATCTTCTGCGCTCAACAGTTATGCAATGTTAGCAACATTTTTTGACATTAACATTCTGCTCACCCACGGCCCTCATCGGTGACGTCAGGTCTGTACCCAGTGGGGAGTCTGTTATACCGGAGTTCAGTTTCTGCCGCCGACACTTACTCAACACTATGACGTCAACGTGGCAAGATAGAAACTCTATTCCCCCAAAGCTTGGCTACCCCCAGCCACCAGCGCAAAATTTTTCTTAACACCTAGGGGCTACGCTTACCCTTATCGCGTCACAACTTTAATGTTTAAAGAAGGATATGGGAAAGTTCACTCATTATTTATTAACCATATACATATAAAACCTTTTGTACACAAACGGTAGCACAATAATAACAGAAGCTGTTGAAACGGATTGAATAAGGTTTCACTAAATCTATAACAATTGTTTGGGGACTTTGCACTTATGGAAGCACAGAAAAATCAAGTAGGAAAGCTACATTCGAGTGTTATCGACTCTGAGATACCCGGTACCCAAAGCATAGTCGGTAAAACTAAGAGGCACATGGACGTGGCTAATTCACTTTGTCTAATTATGCTCATATTTATGAAAAACTTGAAAAATGTTGGCAAAAAAAGACAAATGTTGCTAGGAACTTGTCGAGCAACACAAAATATAAACAAGTGTTGCTGGATCATGTTGAGCAACACCCATTGATGTTACAGAAACTTTTTTTCTAAATAATTCCCATGTTTATTATCCGATTTCACTCAAATTGCACTTTTCGAGATAAATATATTTATTTCATATATATTTACTAAGCCGAATATGAGGACTATAGCTTAGTTAGTCGTTTATCATGGTTTTCGAGGGCGAAAGTAGGAAAGACCAAGATTTGAAATAAACTAGATCTACGTGCAACAGATTATAATGTGGTCACCAAATTTGGTAGCTCTAGCTCTTATAGGCTCTGGGATCTTTTGCTTCACACGGACGGACAGACGGACACACGAACAGTCGAGCAGATGGACATGGCAAAATCTTCTCGGCTGGTGAGACTAATCAAGAACATTTTTATGGGGTCGGAGATGCCTCCTTCTGCCTGTTACATACACTCTCGGTTGGTACTAAGTTATAATACCTTTGTACCCTATGGGTACCGGGTATAATAACCCTCACACTCTTTCATATCAAAATACAACATATAGAACTTGATCATATCGATAATACATATACTTTTCATATACTCTATTTAAAAAAGAAATACATATATATCTTAAAAAGACACAAACATAGTAATATAATTTTAACCAAATCATCAGAGTTGAATAAACCTCAAATATGAATAGCCTTCGTTCTTAATATAATTCTATTAAACACTGTACAAACTATATACGAAGTATCAGCGTTTATGGCAGCTAGCTATTACTAAATGAGATTTGTCCTTTACCCAGATCTGCCACTAGAAAAATTATACATTTTAAAATACTAAATTTTAGATTATTAAAAATAATCTTCACGAGAGCTTTATTTGATATTCAATTCGAATTTAACCTTTGGTTCAACTTTTGCATTTGCTCCTCGAGGCATTGTGGTTTTCACTTTCCGCCAAGCGAATCAGTGAATTATAAATAAATACATTTTTCATCTTGGCTAATAGAATTCGAAATTGATTTCCCGAAAAGAGGAAGCCGATGGAGCAAGCGCACCGCGAATCAGTTATTGAGTTGCCCCCATTGATCTCGTTGAGATATTGCCACTGCCCCAACAACAATGAGTTCAGTCGCTGACTGACAATAACAACAAACAACAAGGCAGCAGCATCGCAGCCACAGCAACAACAGCAGCTAGAGATAATAACAATAACAAAAGGCCGCAATTGTAAACAAAACGCACGCGCCAACGCCAGCAAAATAGAGGTACGAGAAAATCCAATTTTCGTTTCTGCTTCTCCGAGATGGAAACGTAAAATTTCACTGACGTTGCCTCATATGGAAAATTTCACTTGCACGCTTGAAAAAGTGCAGTCCGGTCGCAGCGCTGCGGGGGCGCTGAGGGGGCGGTGGTGTTCCCACAGCTGCTGCTACCGTTGAGTGCCGTAATCAGAGACGTTCATGGGCGGAGAAGGGGGCTGGGGCGCGATGGAGATTCAACTGCAGTGCGTTTTTGTTTATTGTTGTCTCTGGCTGGTTAAATGCACTCGCAAAAATAAGTGCCATGTACATACTTCTGATGATATTGCAATTTCAAATTTTAAGTTTGACTTAAGTTTAATAATCAGAAGTTTCAGAATACTAAACCCCTTACATCATAATCAGCAGATAAGTCGATCTAGACCAGAGGTGACCAGGCATTGGCATGTTAGAATTGCATTGTGTGAGTAAGAAACTGAACGAAGTGTTTTATAGCATATAAAAACACATTTCAATTTAACCGCACTGGTGCTTTGTTTGCATTCTGTGCATACTGTGCGTGTGTAGGGTGAAACCTATCAGAGAACATTCCTGACTCCCTGCTACATTTTGTTAAATTTAGTAAGTTTTTAAAAATTTAGTTTATATTTGCAGGTAATGTATAGTAGTGTTGTTTGATTTTAAATTGAACCTATACCGTTTATTCCTTTATATTTTGTATTCGTTGCTCAAAATTCTTTTGAGATTTTATAATTTGTATAAAGACACAACATTTAAATTTGACCGCACTGGTGCCTTGTTTACAATCTGTGCATATTGTGCATGTATAGGGTGAAACCTGGCAGAGAAATATCCTGACTCCCTGCTACATTTTGTTAAATTTAGTAAGTTTTTTAAATTTTAGTTTAGATTCAGGTTGGAAATGTTTAATTTTTTAGTCTTCTTGTACATCACAGATGTGTGATTTTCAGGTAATTTTTATTAGTGTTTAAATTGTATTTATACTGTTTATTATATATTAATAATATTTTGTTTTCGTTTTTTTAAAACCTTTTGAGCTTTTATAATTTGCAGAACTCTAAGTTTCAGCTTCGACAAGAAAAGCAGAACAGCTCGACTTAGATTATGACGAAATATTTAACAGAGTTTTAACTTTTATATTTATATGTATATTTTCTTCTGATCGGCTATACTCGAGCTGAATTAATTTCGCTCTGTGCATCTGACTCTGCTTGCGTTTTGCACTTTCACTCTTTGACGCCCCCCAGCCTTTAGTTCGGTTCGTTTAGTTTCGTTTAAATATTACGTTGGTTTGGCTCCGTCTTTTTTTGTTGGTTGTCAGATAAGCGCAATTTCAAAGATGATTTTATTTCAGTTGGGTGATCGTTCCGTTTCTTGTTATTGTAAACATAAACAAGAAATGCAAGCAACACATGGAGTTGAATTCGGAGTTCATTTTTGGATAGAGTTTAGTCGGAGACTAGTCGAATCGATTGCATAGTGGCCAAGGTTCACGCCTCGATAAATATTCATGAAGAAGTCGAACGGGCATTTTTATCAGGGGAAGATGTGGGCGACTTGGGATTGCATATAGTTTGGTTTGGGTTATGTAAGGATTAATCAAAGCAGTCTATGATACTGAAATGAAGGTTAGGCTGACATTGAGATATCTTATCAGATTTTGGTATGCAAAGTACCATGTCTGCATAATCACAAGCGTTTGGGCTCAGCTCTCAATTAAATGCTTACAATTAGAAATTAAGAATAGTATATATAACTGTACTGAAACTGCTGTATATACAATCTAGATGGCTGCCTTTGACAGAGTATGTGTGTACCTTTAAAGCCATGTCATCACATGTTAGAATTGCACTTGTGTGAGTAAGAAATTGAACGTGTGGCTAGATATGAGATATTGCATAAGAAAAGCTAGGCTGTAACAAAGCACCAGTGCTGTCAAATCGTAATTTTGTGGAAAAATCTAGACTTTCTAGAAAGACATAGCTGTTATAGCTGTAAGCAAAGCACCAGTGCTGTCAAACCGTAATATTGTGGCAAGATATAGGCTATGTTTTTCTAGAAATTCTAGATTTTGCCACAAAATGACGATTTGACAGCACTGGTGCTTTGTTTACATACTGTGCGAGTGCTTTATTGCCATAATAATCAAATTTGTTATACTTTTTGCATAATATTAATAACAATAACATATTTAAATGTATTATTAAATCGCATTGCTAAAATATATATTTGCCTTATGTCCACTGTAATGGCATATAGCTTGCGCACAGATTACCTTTACCTTCCGATAAATTTCCTTAGCTTGGGTTGCACTACTTTCAGCACGTCTCCCTTGACTATTCAATACCGAACTTAATGTTCAGTCTTCTTAAAAGTGGATATATCTCACGAGAGCAAGCGTGCAACACGTAGCAGCTGGCCGTCTTTGGAGGTCTCACACCGACCAGCCAACACCCGCGCTCAACCAAGGTGAGGCGCAGACACATAAATATCGAGCAATTTCCCATGGACTTGCATTAAGGTTAATTCTGTTTATTGCCTTATTGGTCGCAGAACAATAAACAGCCAGCAAGGAAACTAAGAAATCCTTGCAACGACGATATAAATCGCCTTCCTCGGAAGAGGGAGGCTGCGCCTCCAGTGAGGCATGAGCATCTGGGCGCCACATGGTGCTACCTTGTCCCCCAGCTTCAGCCAGTGCCATGAAGTCCAATTCACCCGGGGTTATTCTCCAATTGATTCCCACCTCGCTCTCCTTCCCCCGAATACTGATTATAGATGCAGAAACTTGTGTCAAACACTTTTCCACCCAGCTCAATAAATTTATTTCGAAATGCAAGTGCAGCCTCACCGAGTGGCGCGAGGAGCGTTTAAAGTGTTTCTGTCAGACGAACCTGACTAATGGCCTCTTCTCATTTGGGGCTAACGATTTATGTGGGGGCGTGGCCGCTGTCAAACGGCAGCGTGTGAAAATTGTTAACAAATTGCGGTGTCGAAAAGTCTTAGAAAAGTTTTCATCGGCGGTATATTTAGAAAATATTTATAAATATTTGCGGTCAGGAAAATGCATTGGGTCGGTGCACTCAAATGTGAAATGTTTGAAAAATGGGTGTTAATTTATCTTAAATTTAGGTTGCCGCATCGTTCCCTTGTATTGATGAGTGTGGGTGGAAATTTGGCATTAATTGACAATAGTCTAGGTTGAGTTTGACTAATGGGATGGGACGAGAAGGAATCTAACCTATAACTTATCTCAAGACGTTGTCTTGGTTTCCTAATCATTTCAAGGGTATGTTAAAGTCTTCTTCATAATTGAATTCACTGTAGCTTATCCCCTTCCATATTAATAAATATTATATTAATATTATTGCTAATAAACCAAATGCACAAACCTAAACAAACATTTATGGAAAACGTTCAGGTATTCTAGGGCCCATCGACCTTAACCCATAACTGCATTCTGCATTTAAATAAACACACGGATTACAGACCTTGTCCTGCAACTCAGCTCCAGTACTTGTTTGCGGTTCTATGGCAGTAAGAAATTTCTTATTTATTTTCCAGTTTCATTTGTTTAATGCTTCATCCCCATCCATATTAGGGCAATTATTGGCAGATCAACAAATAAGCAAACACAACGCAAATTATGCCAGCTCACTGAGCAGCAAATGGGGTTGCCCCAAGCAAAATTGATAACAATTTACACCTTAATATGGAACACATTTTGTGCAATTAACCCACTTTTGACGACCGCAGAGATCCTCCTCTCAGCCAACTCATTGCGGGCTGGGTAATTTGCGAAAATTACGACTTCCCATCTGTCGGGGCATTTTATTGTCTTTGTTTTTAATATAGCATTTAACATGCATTACTTTCGCTTTACCTTTACCCTGAAATAAAAGGGTAAGTCGGTTCTACACGCATTTATAACACAACAATGCTCAAGCATTTATTGATAATTATTTTACCACGTAATGCTTGACTTCCTTTATAAAATTATAAACATTGAAGTTTGAGAGACTCTGTTTTTTTACACATATTTATTATCAAGTTGTGTTCATTCATTGCAGTTTTTTATGGCATTGAAGGGTGTATGAAGTGCGATCAGACCTCGAAGTTCTCCCTGGGTTTTGCCGGGTTTTGACTTTTGCCTCGTTCGCATTCTACTCACACGCACTTTCTTTTCAAAGCCGAGCAACTTGACGGGAACTCAAGTGCAGAAACCAGCCAAGTCTGGCTCTGGGAAGAGGGGTCTTCAGCGGGGAGATGTGCCGTAATTTCGAAAGATTTTGTAATTCGTTCGCATGCGTCATGGGTAACCCGTCTTACCGTTAGCCGGTTAAGGCGGCTGCTAAACTCAAAAATAAATATATAACAAGTGTGCGCGCACACACAATTTGCGTAAAGCGTTTGCCGCTCGCCTCCAATGAGTAAAGGCCATCTGATTCATGCGGCCAGCATCGCTTGTCAATCTTGACAGCTCGGCCCATTGTGTGGCGATCGCCGGACCCCTCCTTGCCAATGCCTTTGTGCTGCTTTTTGGGGCAAGGACGTAAACCGCCGATTTGGCCAGACCTTGTATTTCCTGCTTTCACCCGCCATCTCATGGCCCGCCCCCACGTGCGCAAGTCGCCCATTTTTGGCTTGGGACCAAGTCGATCGCAGTGCCTGGCCTGAAGAAAGCCTCATTAAAATAAATCAGCTCTTTTATATGCCCAAAAGGTGAGTGTGCCTGAGGCGTAACTGAGAGGTGAGAGGGTGGTCAAAGGCCACGGAGACTTGGACTGTCAGATACTAACTAAAGGAGCCTTCCTATCGACATATAAAAATATATAAAATATACTGCATCTCTCTAATACTATTTAAATAGTCTGATAAACTGCGGAAACAGACTTGATCTCTGCTGAAACTAAATGCAGAATGTCTACAACCATTGCCTACTTGATTGGCTTCACTTGAAGGCTTTTATTCAGAGACTATTTTATCAGCAGTAAGCTCCATTGAAACTAAAAATAAAAGCCATTCTCACCTTTCCGGCAATTATACATGAACCTTCTCGAGTACAATACCCTATCGATTTTCTCAATGCGACAACGGCGACAACATCCAGACAAAAAAGACTCTTGCTCCGGGGTTCAGCTTGCAAAATCAAACTAATCCGCTTAAGAGCCTCGATTTCCAGCCAGAAGCAGAAGCTGAAACCGAGCCAGAGCCAGAGCCAGAACCAGAAAGTGAACCCAGACCACGAAAACCTGAGCTCCGAGCCGCGCCGCCTGGTCACTTGCAATTGAGGCGAGAACTAAGCTCCAGTCGTGTGGGATTCGAGCGGATATTGATTTCCAGCTGTGCAAATAAACGACAGAGACCTGGCCAAGAAAGATGAGGTGGTGCATGTGGTGGCCAGGGGACACGTGACACGGCAGGTGCTAGACATGTGATTACGGTCTAGGAGCAGTTAACCCACTAAACTTAAATTATGTTTAGCTTTTACCATTTCATAAAATTATAATAATAGTCGGAAATACTACCTGCAGAGCCCCTACAATTAAAATATGTTGTTTTTAGTTTTTTTTTAGTTTTCATTGTCGATTTTCCGATAATAATGGGGTTAACGTGTCTATTTTTATTCAGGCAGCTGCCACTGGGCGAGGGGATAAGTGGCTAATACGCCGGCTAATCAAGCTCAAGCTCAAGCCAAACCCGCAGCCAAGCCGCAGCCGGAGCCCACACCCCAGCCAGGTGACCCACTTGAGCATGCCTCGCTCGTGACATTCGACTGGGAAACGTGCAGAAGCGACTGGAAATCGACGAAAGCAAAACAAAGTAGCAACCAAGCAACTGCGGAGACAAGAAGCCGGAACGTGCAGAACGTCACTTTTGGGCCTACTGCAGAGATGCGTCACAGAGAACAGTGCTCAGGGGGAACTGCGCACAGAAACCGCCGTAAATCAGGAAGTGCAGGTAAGTGTAAGTGAGAAATGCGAAGCGCATGGCACGGCAAGGTAACCGGCAACACACCTGCGAGTCAGCAACAAAGCGGCGGCATCAGCAGCAGCCAAATAAAGATAAACAGGAAAGAGAGCTGCGACTAAGGGGTACTCACTGCGGAGAGTATATATTAGAAGATATCGCAGTGGATATGTCACTTCAATTGACTGATATAAAATATTACACATACGATAAAAGTAAACAAAATAATTCATTGAACTGTCTATCTGTTCTCAATCAGAGACTTATCAGAAATTCACACACCGGAAACAGAAAAAAACAGTAAGCATATGTGTCTACCTTATATTCGCTCGAAAACAATATACCCCTTTCCAGCCCGGTTACCGGGTATTACATCAGCAGAGACAGCAACAATGTTGACAATTGTTGAAACTGACAGTTTGACGTTTTAACTCACGCGCCAAACGTCAAACGGCAGCAGCAGCAGCAACAGCAACATGTTCAGCAGTCATCTAGGCAAATCCATAGCCACGGCAACCAGAATAGACAACTCAATGAGGCATTTTGATGGACACCTCTGGCGACAGCTATATATATATTTGACAATTATATGTGCTTGATTTGTGCAGCATTATCGAATCTAAGGTGCAGTCAATGCTACAAACAATGTTCATCTGTCGAATCCAATCAAAAATAACTGTGAAATATTATTAACTCGGTGTATGACTTTGTTTCTACATCCTGGGTGCGAAATGTTTTAACAAAGAGAGAAGAAGGTCATTCATGATGAAATTTATTTATTAAGGAAATATGTCGAATGCTTGTTAATATATATTATTTATTAAATTCAATTATAAACTATTGCTTGAGGGACAACGAGTTATTTTGCGGGAAATCTCACAAATGTACAAAATAGATGCAATTGTAAGGAATTTTCATTGAAAAGATATGCATTTGTAATGCAGCTCTGCCCCAAGTGACCCATCCGTGATCACCAAAGACAGAATCAGACCAGAGATGGGCATATATATGGAAATATACATATTTTCTGTTCAAAGACTGTGACATATGTCGCGTGCGATTCGTCCCGCTGATATGGCTATTGTTGCTCGTCGTTGGCTATCTTCTTTTCATAGTATAATTGACACTCTGTACTGAGCTCATAAATTAATAGCAATTGGCGCAATGTGCAGCTGTAAATTGCGGCTGACCAGCGGAGAAAATAAAGAAAGATGCACCGACCCGATCGGAGAGCTTTGTGTGGGTTGCCTGTCTACTTACAACTAAAGGAAGGAATGCCATGGAATTCATAAATAGTGCTCGTAGTTAGAAAGAAAGTCGGGTGGAAATTAGTCGGACAATGGAGGCTGGCAGTGTAAGTGGGTTGTGCATTTGTGACCAGGAAGAATTGTCTGGCACTTTGTCGGTCACAAAGTACTTAATGCACTAAGAACCTCGTGCCAGCTCTCACAGTCCACAAGTCTTTTCTTAAATGGAAATATATCTACCTTTATACCTTTGGGCCTTTAGATCAGAAAGTTATATCTTCTTTGCTTCATCATTTCATCCAAGTTATCCAGCACAACATGCTTGCAGCTTGTTTTTCGCTTGCCAACCCGCATGTCACTGAAGTTGAAGCCTCCGACTCGACTCTGTGTGCTCAGGACAATGACGACAGCAGCGACCTAGAAAGAACAAATATATTCCATATAATTGGCTAAGCGTGTTAGTTATTATATCACACAGCAAAAGGTTCTCCCTCTTACAACAAGTTAGGCAGCTCGGCTCGCTTCCCCTTGTCGTTAAGGAATTTGACTTTTCCGCATGTTGCATACTTTCAGGCAGCCGAGAATTTGCATGCGTCAACAGAACTTAATTTGATTTATTTTTGCCCTACGGAGAAGTTACTTTCTGCCAAGGCAGCGAAAAATAATACAATTTGTTTGCTCATTACTTATGAAAAGTCAAGTAGGTGGAGTTTTTGAAATTGATAGATCAGCGATGAGTTCTGCAATTTATGCAAGTGACGTTTGCTTTCTTAATTTATTTCCGAAATTGTTAATAGAGGAAACATTTGTTCTTGTTTCAACAGATACTTATAATGAATATAGATCGCTTTTATAACTTATATTATATATAAAGCTTGCAACTGCATCGATTCGAGAGAAAACCCCTTGCAGAAGTGTAAAAACATTTATGAATAATAACCCAAACCTATAGTAATTTTTTCATTATTTTCTCGTACAAATTTACCGATGGTCCTATGGCAGCTTTATAATATATGTAGTCGTCCCATCTTAAGAATTATTTTAAAATAGTAAAAATAGATATGTCTCAGGATATATGCGTATTAATATGCTGAAAAAACCGAAGTTAAGTCAACTTTCATTACATTTACCTATACATTATTCATCATTTACATTCTCACATTTTCCTATACATTTACTGATCTTTCTTATGGCTATTTTGTTTGTTTGATTTTAATAATATTTAAACTGAAATCATTAAAAATAGCTATTGATATATAAAAAAAATTCAGTTTTATTCGTCGTCTAACTTATTTACTTGCCGCAACAGAAAGAAGACTATCTGTAAGGTTCCATTCAGATAACTTGAATATAGACAGACCGACAGATAGACGGACAGATAGGCGGGTATATATATATATATATGGGTATATCAACTCGTCTGGTAATGCTGATCAAGAATATATATATATTATGGTGTCGATGATCCTTCCTTTAATGCGTTGCAAGCTTCTGGTCAAAATGTAATATATATATAATATATACATTGCAAGAGTATAAGGACATAAAATCCGGAATAAAAGGCCTTATAATTAATATAATAACAATACAATAACAATATAAAATAAGAAGAGTTTGAGGTGGTAATTCATTACCCAAATATAGTAATGTTTAAATACCATTGTCATTGTCAAGCCCTGTATTGCGAATAAGATATCGGCTCTTTTTAATTTCCGGCTGTCATAGTTTACGGCATTTATACATACTAACATAAATTCGAAGTTGAATAGGGATCATAACAAGGCTCCTTAATAAGCCCACTGTAGGTATTAAAAACTTTCACTTTTTAAATATTTATTTTAATTCTTTTCAAATAAAAAGACCAGCGCTACAGCTAGAATATAAACATACTCCTTGCTCTGAATAGATTTGATATAAAAAAAATTTAAATAAATTCCTCTGGGTTAGCTATTTTTAGATTTCAATTTGTATCTATAATGAATAGTGTCGATCATATTTAAATTCTCGCTTTCTTCGTTTTAGTTATTTTGCTTGTGGCGTTTAAAGCATACTTTCGGGCTGACACTAAAGCTTTCAATAACTCCCAAACTGTAAATTTCGGCCTTTGCTCAGAGGGTGCCCCATATGACCCATTCAGAGTCCAAAAGACAGTTCTGGAATATCTGTCGAGTAATTTGCTTGTTATTGTTGTACAGCAACCTTAGCTCTCTTTTTCAGCACATATCTGGCTTTACAAAATAACAGCAAGTCAATTCTTTATTTTCCTTGGAGTGCAAGAAGATGGTTATCGTGGTGACAACAACGAGCGGGCCAAATTGGACTGCCACGGCTGCAGTTGGGAGAACTCCTGACGAAATTTTGCATACATCAAGTTCATGTTGTGCGCTGCCTTGCTACCTGATCAGCATTGTTGGAGCTCTTGGGATCATGTCTTCTTGGGACTCGACACACTCACTGCGAGTTTCTTGCTCCAGTTTCACCAGGGCCCCTTGGCTGCCTCAGGCGCAGTTTCGGGTCCAGGGACCGCACTGATCTGGCTTTGAAATGCGGAAGCTTCAGCTGCCTGCCGGTGATTTGATGCGTTAGCTTTTCGTGTTGGCCTGCGAGGGCGTCATTATTTGGCTTTGGGCATGATTGATTGGCTACTGGGAGAACTTGGTCTGGGGACTTTGTCTTTGCCCCCGAAGATGACACGTTTTTTCTAGAGATCACAACCTCAATTAAATGATAAAGCTAAGGTAAAAGGTAAAATATGTGATGCTAAAATTAAAACACGTCTGATAAATTATATAAGTAATAGGGATATTTCAGTTAAGGAAGTGCGATAGGTATACAGAAAACCAAAACTGGTCAACTAAAGCGGCAGATTGTACTAAGCTTTACTTTATAAGCTGAAATTTAATAAGGACTGATTGTTATAAAATTGATTAGATAATCTTTATATTAGGTGTAATATATAAATGTATTGTTAACGTGGTTTCTCAGTTGATTCACTTTTATTTTATAGATTTAAATACTTAAGTTTCTTAAAATGTGTTTTCACTCGTTTCCCATTCATCATAAAGTGCCCATACTCTCTCAACTTATTTAATCTGAACCAACTTTATCATTTACATATTATTGGAATATTGGGAACTGGAACATAAATGCAGAAATGCCAACCGGTATTCACTTTACCAAAATGCTTAATCTATAACTGATAATACAATAGTATTTAATATATATCTGCTAACAGATATGAAATCCTTTTATTGGCCGCATTGATACCTTTTCTGTTTTCTTGTTATGTCATTTATGGCTTAAGCTGAGAACCATAGGATTATCAGTAATATTTACTCTATTACAACCTTAATTAAAGCAACATTTAACATCATTTAACCCCTTCTAAATAGTACAAAATTATATCCTACTGATAAATCTCGTTATATTTTATGTTCCCTAACTCATATGGCTGGTAACTGGAACGTGGGACCGCTTGTATGCACGCCGCTTATTATACTTGGTATATTTTCAAAGCGTTCCAGTTCTTGCAATGCTTCTCTCCCAATTATTGTGAAGCATATTTTTTATCGATCTCTGCACTATCCGCTTTCTCCACCTACTTCACACCCGTCGGAGCGATCTCCCAGAGCAGCCAACCCACGTCAGGAACAACACTTTAATACCTTTAATTACGCCCCGAATATTGTGGCAAGCTCTTCATAGCCGATATGCGATACAGCCTGGTACTTAATCAGAAAAGTAAAGAATATAAAATGCTGCAGGGGCCGGGAAGGTGGCAGGATCCGCTGGGAGCTGGAGGCCGGCCGGAATGTTATCAGACGCCGGCGATCGGAGCATGCGCCACAGTCCGAGCATCTGGAAAAGCAATTACACGTCGTGCGAGTGTAGCCTGCCCGCTATATGTGCGATATATTCCCCATTTCACCTGACAATGTTGCCGTTTACCTGCCGGCTCAGCTTACCTTGAACCTGTGGTGCTGGCTCGGCCACAGCTACTGCTACTTCTGCTCGGCAGGCAAATTATTTGGCTAATAGGCTTCGTACTTCGTGATAATTTACGGATTACATTTCCCAACTGCTGCCCACGCGACCGAATCGTAAATACATAATAGCCAGCTATATTTTACGACTCCTAAATGCCTCACTTTACTCTGCTAGGAGGTGTAATATTTTATTGGCAATGCTACGTGAGTTGTATGAAAATTACTACAAAGATGTGACTCACTCGACTTGGGAGTGTAAATATGCAAGGTTTCATTGTATTAAAAAATTACTAGCTTAAGCTAGTCATAACTAGTGGTGAAAATGGGTATCTACCACCGGAAAACCCTTTTTAAAACATAATTGCCTAAAGGTATGATCACAACATGCATATCTTTTATATAGATATATATTTTCCTGCCTCCCAACTTCAGAATCTGATATGCGGAGAAATGTTAACCCGTTTATGACCTCCTTTCTTGATTGGTGTGTCTAACAATAGCAATTAAGGGACATGCAACATAGTCGGCCATAGCTGACTGCAAACCGAGAACAGACAACTTTATTAGCTTAATTAAAACTCTTCAAAAGGTTCATCAAAGCCTAGGGGCCCGGGCCTAGGAAACGAACCGAACCGAACCGAGCCGGACTGGAGTCCATTGGTTTCGCTTCTCCTGAAAAGAAAAATGCGTTGAATGCCGGCAATTTAGCAACTTTACAGCTCTGCTCCCCGGCCTGGACCTTGCAGCTAATAATGGAAGCCTATCCCCAGTCCCATTTCGGTTTAGAGCCAACTCCCAGTTGAATGACGTTTCACTTGATTGCAGTTAATTTTCCCCCTTTCTCTGTCTCTGCCTCCGCCTCTGTCTCTGTCTCAGGTTCGAATGCAAATTCTTAAGCTCCGGGCTTCCCTTCCTCTCCACAATCTGCGGTCTTCTGGCCCTGGAGAGCATCTCGAGTCCAATGGAAGCCACAAACCTTTGATTGTTTGTCCCCGTCCCAGCTCAGCTGTGGACTTGTGGCGGAAAATGGTCATAATAACGAAAATTATGTTGTAAAATGCTGGGAAAACGTGTTGAAAGATTTGGAGACCTAAACGAATTCCCTGACTTGCTAGGACTAGGGTGCATTGAAATTTTATGGACCATTAAAGGGGATTTTGGTATTCGAATGACAGTGAGCAGAGTTTATGAAACGATATTAATTGATCTGTGGCTTAATGGTAATGGGATTAGGTTTCTATGGGGCTTAAGAATGAAGTGAGCAGGGAAGGGTGATTTAATGGATTTTAAGGGACAATATCTACCAAAATAACATTAACTTGATTCAATATAAATATAGTAAAAGGCTATTTCGTGTAATAAATAAGGACTATGCCAATTTGCAATGAAAACCAACCAGCACTGCTCACAAGGAAGTATGCAATGTGCTTTTCATGACCAAATATTTTATTGTTGGCCATTGCTCCGCTCACCATTGAACTGTTGACCTGAATAGTTTCCCTTGTGGCCCACGAAGTCGTCAAGTTGATGCAGTTGTCGATGATGACTCGTGTCTGAAGTCAGCAACTATTTGGCCTGACTGGGATTGAAACATTTCGCCAATCGCCGAATGCAAAGGTGGCAGAGGTCAGCACAGCGAGGCAAGGGAAATCCAAGGAAAGGAATATGAAAATGCCAGAAAAACCAACAGCCAGCAGACTTTGAGCAATTTGCGTGGCCAATTAGGGAAGCGACAACTTCCGTGGAGAGCAGGAAACCCGTTCCGACCAAGGAAAACTCGTTCTTTCCGACCAATATCAATTACACAATGTGGGGGCCTTTTAAAAACTAATACAGTATCGGCCAATATGGCCGGAATTCCCAAGCCTAACTCGCTTATCTAATAGAGTCATAAAAGCAACCCACACACTCCCACAGGGCAACTTTTTTGGTTCGGCTTCTACAGATTTAGCAGTAATGCCGAGAAAAAGAGAGACACAGAAATACAGCCCACCATTTATGGGAGCCAACATTTTTGAGGCAATTAACAGCGTCAGAGTTCGATGCACAATTAAACGAAACTGTCAACAATTTATCTTCCACTACGTGACTTCCCAGGAAGACTTTGCGCCTCCTTACCGGGGCCTAGACGTGGCAATGGCTGGAACTGGCTCTTAAAAGTAAAAGGGCCTCCACTCCTGGCAACTCTCTAATTGCCACCAAATACGGCGGCAGAATGTTAGCCCAAGGCTGCAGGAATTTCCCTTGGCCATATGAGTTATGCTAAAATGTGACAAAATGCGTGTAGTTGGGCCTTTCTCCTTTCCCGATAAACCCGCAGCACATTCCGGAGCGAGAGCTGCGCTGTGATCTCCATTTAAGGTGTTCATTAGTCGCAGGTCGCCGGCAAAAAGGGACCTACGGCCCAAAAATGGTTATAAAGCCTCATCAGCGGAGATCACAGAGCGAAGATCATCATTGCATCGCCGATCACGATGATGAGGGCCACGATAATGTCGGAATCGATCGATCAGGGGCCAATCAGCTGGCTCCTTATATATGGTCCTCTGGCCTTGTCTCCTGCCTTCTTGCCTGGCGTAACTGTAAACTGCAAGCTTTTTGCAGCTCCAAAACCGCACCGCCAACTCGTCCAGGGCGAGTTCGAAATTAAGCGATTTTCGCTGTACAATTTACATTTTGAGCTGAATTTCGATTATTGTCTGTCGATCAGATATGCCCGGAGGTGTCATGCCCAAATAATGCCGACCGAAAACCAACAAGCAACTTTCACTGGTCTGACTGGGAAGACATGCCCCTGTGTGCCGCACATTGAAAAGGACTAAGGAGCTTCAGCCTCTGATTCCGCGTGGTTAAGAGATTTGTTTTGAGTTTACTGAACGTCCAAGAGGAAGAAACATCTGGTTGGAACGCTTAAGGGGCAACAACACCTTGGCGCTTGAACCAAAGTATAAATAATTCCATGTAGGTGTATAGGATTAAATTTATTGCATAATAAAGATATTCCTTTTTATATTTTCCAGCCAAATTAAAATTCAACATTGAAATCAAGCCTACATCTTCATATATCATAGACAAAAGCTATCAAAACTATAAAACAAAACACATTAATTCAAATAATTAGATATTTTATGTCCCTACTTTGGTACTAAAAGCATTTCGACAAACCATTTTACTATTTTAAGCAATATCTATAATTATATATATATTATTATTATTGATATTGCATTTGTATTAGAATTAATTGTAATTACACCATCATTATATATGTTTATTCTTTTTAATTAATTGTGAAAGTAAGTTCTGACATATCTTATGATATTATGATTATTATTTATACGTGGTTTGCCTTATACTCTGGTTATTGTGTTTATGATATTTTTATGTTAAATGGGGTATCGACAGTACAATAATTAATGACCAGCGGTGGAAAATGAAAGATTTAGAACAAGACTCCTCGGTTTCATTAGTGCGGGAGTCGGCAGCAAGTGGCGTCTGGTTAATCAAAATATTTAAAAAAAAACTTCCCTCTGGGCAAAAGACTCGTCCAGGCACTCGATATGAAGTTATAAATAGCCGCAGAAGGCAAAGGATGAGCAGCGCCTTCTGGTTAAACAGGCTTTACAAATAATGACAAAGGAAGGACAACATTTTTATACACTTACACCTACGGAATGGACGACTTTTGTGAAATTAAATAAATAACTGCTAATACAATAGTACTTAATATGTATATCTGCTAACAATATTATTATTTATTTAGATAAAGAAAACAAACTTTATTTTTTAATCCGCTAGATAGACTGTGAATTGTGTGTTCTTTTTATTGAAATTTTGGGTATTATATTATTATATATTGACACTATGAAGGTCTTCGCTTGTGGAGAACATATCGCTAATATATGAGCTATATCTTATATATTTTACTCTCCTTTTTCTAGATCCTTAGGTAAAACCGCATTGGCTGCCAGTTGATCTTTACAAAAAAGAGGTATATTTTATAGTAATACATCTATTATTTTTGTTATTCCAATTAAAGCCAACATTAATATACCCCTTACCTAAGATGAGGTATAAGAATTAATCGCAATGGGGTCTCTCGGCTGCAGCTCTCCTCTCCTCTGCTCGTGGTCATTTCATAATATCGCATTAAGCCATATGCAACTTAACGAATGCCCTTAATCATGGGCAGCTGGGGGAAAGGGTCGACCAGAAGGGGAGCGGAGAAAGGAGAGGCGTTGGAATGACTTTGTAATTGCGCATGCGCGACATGCCCCAAGCGGCGACAACAACGAGCTGGCGGCCCCTTTATATCTGCCCCGCACTCGTATTTTCCGAATTGATAATGCCTTTTACGCGCGCTGCATTGATTGGCCCCAAATCACAGCTCCCCCAGACGAGTCTGCTCCCCTCTGGACTTCCACGATCCCGGACCAGTCGAGTGACCTACTGAGCGCAGAAAGGTTGCCTGCTCTCGTCACGCAACATCGAACCGTTCTGGGCGTGATCTGGCATTTCCCTTTCGTTGGTCTGGGAGCATCCCACTGTGCTTAGAGCACATTACTGGTACTATTAGTTGGGCAAGAGTGTGCTAATACATGCTTTTATCAACAGACCCCACACATACGAAGACTTGGTACATTTAATTTAAGCTTCTCAGATTATAAGGCATTATTATTATTAGATATTTTGTCTGGGGTAAGAAGCATATCCAAACACGCAGAGCAAGTATGCATTCTTTACGATAGGGACTTCCAACTTGAGTGGTTTTAAGGCTTTTTGGGACCGGTTATTCTGAGGTCGAGACACTTAAATGCACTGCTGATTGAGAGTTTTATCCACATTAATAAAATTGCTGACAGCCCCTGGATGGGTTACTCCAGTTTCCACCCATCTCTTCAGTTTTAAATACAAATTTAAAGCATATATGATATTGATTTTACATTACGTTAAATACAAATAATAAAACTGCATTCAAGTAGAAAACTATTTTCAGATTCCCCTCTACAGCCCGAAGAAGAGTAATTTAAGACATTAAACACTTGCCCTCATCGCTACATGACCATGCATTCCGATCATCTTCAACCATCTTGTAGTCGTTGAAAAACAAGGCAACTCTTTCAGTTCGTTTAAATGTATTATGCGCAGACACAACCTGCCCCAAAAATTTGTTTCCTGGAACTCCTTCGGAATGACAAAATTATGCAAGCCGCATACCTAATCAAGTGAGGGATGCATCAGAAAAAAAGGGAAAATAAACTTCTTAAGTAGGCACTCGAGGCCCGACGGGCTCCATAAAAGAGAGCCTCGACCACCCCGTGAGTTCGAAATGTGTTTACTAATTTTTCACTGACTCCAAAATTGGATGATGATAACGCCTCTTTTTCCAAACAAAAGATAGAGGGTTCATACCAAATTTACGATCTTTTAAGTGTCATGCGGCGTATTTGGATATTAACACTTGGCTGGGCCAGGCCTAGGTCAGGAACAGATTGTAGCCTAGGTTTTATAGCCCCCAACCGAGCTGTAGGCGGTGCTTGAATGGGACTCCTAATTAAAGATTTTTATGGGAAATTAATTTGGAGACGCCCCTGAAAAATTGTTGTAAGATGAAGTTATAATTGTGAGAAGGGTTTCAAGTTTCCAGTGGTTCTTTGTGAAATTAGCAGCTTTAACTGACTTTACAGTAGATTACTTTATCAATATATCTTAAGCCCTCTGAAAATTAAAAGATTGCTGACACCGACAAGGGCTTTGAACCATATACAAGTCTATAGAATCAGTCACATTCTGTAAGATATATAATTATAAATTATATATGGTTTAGGCTTCCATTTTATAAATTAATTAAATAAAATGAATCAAGCAACTGATTCATGTTCATATGGGATTTTGACTGTTATTAGTTCCTTACAATATTTTCGATTATTTCTGAAGTTTTGTCAATTATTGCCAGAAGCCTGCTCCTGATGGATCTGTTCCCACGACATAATTAAGTATCATTTAGTAACTCATCATTAATTTCCAGGAAAACCAAACATCCTGCAAGGCATCCATTTCCATTAAACAAAAACAGGCAGATTGCTGCCTTATGGTCCCGATCGGTCGAAGTGCCTTGTTAGCACTTGGACAGCACTTCACCCACGAATCGAAAAATCGTCGGCAATTTACATAACAAGACCAGTTCCCAAGGCTGGCCTGGTCGGCACAGAAGCAAAAACGAAAACTGGAAAGACAATCAGCGGCGCTCCACAAAAACTCCCGAAAGCCTGTCAACGCATAATCCATCAAAACCAAGTCGAACCGAGGGACAGTGAGGTATCTGTAGAATCGCAGTGGCAGCAGTAGAAACAAACACTAGGGGGGATGAGTGGCGCTGGGAATGGGGTTGGGGTCGGGTGTGGGGAGACCCCTCTGGGGGATCGAAATCAATTTGGCGCTTTACCACACGAACATGCCCCGCACACGACACGCCCACCCGCCTGTCCGCCTCACTGTCTATCTCCATTCGGAGTCGCACAAATGCCCCAAAGGAATGGCTTGGACCGGGCCAGGCTAAAACGGGGTAAAAACTAGCAAGAACAATATCAAGTCTTCTTGCAACTATGAGATACCTGTTACTAAAACAAGAGTGAGTGTTTATTGTTGCTTAAATTGAATTGAGCTGGGTTGTCTTTTAAAGAAGCGCACAGAAAAGACTTTGTAAAATTAATATTCTGTTAACCCGGTTTATAGATAGATTCACTTTTATTTTCCAGATTTTTTCTTAAGTTTTTATAACAATGTGTTTTCACTCTTTTCACTGATCTTAAAGTGACCACTTTCTTAACCTCTTTAATCTTCCTATTTGATCGTTTCACATATTATTGGAATTATTGGAAATGGAACATAAATGCAACAGTCTTACTTTACCAAAATTGTAATACTTTACCTAACTTGTAATACACTAGTACTAAATATACATACATATCTGCTAACAATTCTATACTATTGTGATAATGAAGGTTTTAGCTTATTATTCATAGAGAGATCATGGATCATCGTACAAGCTGTGACAATCTATTTTGAGATCAGAAATCTACATCCAATACTTTACATTAATATAGGTATATTATTCAATTCCTGGAAATCAGTGCCTACATTTTGTCTGACTACCAATTCACATACCTCCTTAAGCAATATACCCTTTCTCAGCATGGGTACAGGGTACTCGGACTTAGACACAGCCCAAGTCCGAGCCAGAGCAGCCACCTAACTCTAATTGGGCATAATTTAAATTCCACTCGTGAGCGCCATGAATTGTATTTAACGTTTTGGCGCTTCCCAACTTGGGACTGGGACTCTCTTCGGGCTCCTGGCAAAGGCGGTAAATTTCATTTGATTTTATTTGGATTCTCTTAGCCGGGCTACCGCTGGCCCCAGCAGCACAGATCCCAGACGGCGATCCTCCCGAACGCTTCCTTATTTGTTTCCACCTTTATGTGTTTGTTTTCAATACTCCGCTTAATTGGTTTTGCGCCTAGAGCTGGCCGAAGACCCACCCAGAGATATTGCGGAGTCGGAGACCCAGGCCTCTGATAAAAGCTCGATGCCTTAGTTTTGATTGGGAGGCGGCTATTAGAAAATTGAATCCATGTGTTCGGTGTGGGCTGAGCTTTCGGTGCTGTGGTGTGTGAAAGTCGTTAACAAAAGGCTGTTATAGGATTTTTATCCAGAGTCTGGCCCGGCAATTGGCAGAACTGGGCGAGTAATCGTGCAGTTCTTAGTAGGTCGTACTGAAGTGAACGGTGAGTGGATAGTAATCTCCTTAAATTGTAAATTTCTGATTTGAATTAATTTTAAGTATTTTATAAGTATAAACAATAGGCTAATATTATAGTTATTGATTGACAGGAAGAACATTTAATAGGAGTGGAGTGGTGGAGTAAGGAGTGCCATTATGTGCCTAAAAACCTAAATAATTCAATACTGGTCGGGTAATTTCTACACAATATAGCTATATTAAGTGTTTTGATTGACAAGAACAAAATGTAATTTATAAGCTTTAATTTGGAAAATAAAGATATCCAAACTTAGGTTTGTAAATTATATATGAGTAGTTCCTAAATCACATTTTATAATTTGTTTTGTGTGTTTTTTAAGGAAATCTAAGGAGTGCCATTATGTTCCTAAATACTTGAATAATTCAACACTTGTCGGATAATTTCTACAGAATCGCCAACAGGAAGTCCTGCCTGAATTGAAAACCTACGCCTAAACATAAACAACCTTTTCTCCAGAAAACCTTTTGGGTTTCAAAGGCCCAAAGTGTGCCCTCTCTGCGTCTCTTTCTTGTGGAATTCCTCTCTCGCCCTTGTGCACTTGTGCCAAACAATTTGTTAGCCATCATTTCAATTAAGATGCATAAATCACGCCGAATCAGCAGCCTCATCAGGGCAGCAGCAACATCATCGTCGCCGCCGCCACGATAATCCTCCGCGTACACATCGTTATCCTCAAGTACGTCGGGCACTTAGCCAGCCCAAAGGAACCCTTTCTTCCGTTCAATCTCTTCTTTGAGTCCGTTTCTTCTGGTGCCGCCTCGGGTTCGGTGTTCGATTCGCATAAACGAACCAATTTAAACGGCGCACCGACACTGGATGAGTCCATAAGTGTGCGGGAGGCGTGGGGTTCCTGCTCAATCCCATCCACGCCAGGGGAATGGGGACGGGAACGGGGTCGAAGCGGCAATTGCAGCTCGAAACCGAAACTGCCGATTCACGCTCCAACCATTGCTTTTTGAGCCACAGTGTAGTAGGTACAAATCAGAGGGAACTGTTCTGGATATCGATTTCATTAAAAGTCTTTAAAACGTATACAACATAACATAACAATGAATTAATTAAATTATATACGATTGCCCTAGAAAGCTCTGTGGTTTATAAATCACTTTAAAGGATGCCTATTTTGCTTGAATCATAGTAGACACCTTTTTAAGTGAAAGATTTCTGTAGCACCCTCGATAAGTATAATTTTGACCAGATGATCTACAATCCTATAAGGCATCAACAGGGGATTCGATCTAGCCTCGTCTAGTTTTCCTTTTCTGTTTCTTTGAGACTTGCAGTTTTCGTAGAAACTTTCAGAATGGCCTTATTTCCGTTGAAAGGATTACATAAACAGATGGAACCGGATCACTAAATATATTATATGTGAGACCTGAGCAAACAGTCAAAAATTGTGAATTCGGATCGCGGAACGCGGACTTTCTGGACGCTTTCCCAGCTTTGTTAACTAGCGTGTGGAAGGCCAACTAATAGGGACAACGAGGTATTTATGTAAGTGCCACACGATTGGGCTGCAAATAGCCGCGGGCAACATGGGACTTGCGCCACCGTAAGGCGTCCAGTGATTGTTATTTTTCGATATCTTCTCGATGCCCTCGAACTGGCGTTAAGTGCCGCAATTCGCCGCACTCCTCGGGGGGCCCTTGGCCTGCTGAAATGCCGTGTCGACGTCACAAAGGCACCGCAAGGATAATAATCAGAAATGAGCGTAGGACACGGCGGGTCAGGACCCTCGACTGTCAAAACGCAATGCCAGGTAAACAGTGAAGTGACGAGGGCTCGCAGGGACAACAAGGCGCAGACAACAAGGACGTCTCAAGTGCAAGGTGCTCGCAGGCCTGCAAATACTCTCCCTTGCACTCCGGGAATTTCCCCGTTTAAGTGGCCGATGCCGACACGCTAGCCACTCGCTGTCGATTCCTGTTAAGGCCAAACAAATTGGCCTGCACCTTGCCACCGAAACCAGCAACAAGTATGCCGGCCCCGCTGCCCGCCGCACTTAAGAGAGTTCCCTGCCAAGGGCCTAAGAGAAAACAGCGGCGGAAGAGTGCGAATCGATCAACATTGTGGATCGCAAGTGGCCCGGCATGTAAACAAATCAGGTGATAAGCCGGCAATGAACTTTGGTAAGACCCTAAGGTTGGAATGAGGATTAGAAGCAACCAGCAAGACGGTGGAACTTTGATGTATTGATAATCCTTAAAACTTAAGTTTAAGAACATTAAAAAGTATTTTAATTTAAAAATCATTCAACAGGTGCTTCTAAACTGTTATAAACTCAAATAGACAGCTGACTAACACTATTTCAGAGGAATAACTACCTATAATTTATAAGAAATATTAAATTACAACAGCTTTCAATTAAAAAACTGTTGTTAACTTTAAAATACCTTATCACAGCAACCACCGAGGCGGTGGAGTTTTAATTTATATGATATTCCTCAAAACTTAAGTTTAAGAACATCTTAATTTAAAAATCATTCAACAGGTGCTTCAAAACTGTTATAAACTCAAATAGACAGCTGACTGACAATATTTCACAAGAATAACTATCTATAATTTATAAGAAGTATTAAATTACAACAGCTTCAATTTTAAAACTGTTGGTAACTTTAAAATAAATTTTCAAAGCCCGACTCCTCCAAAAGACAGAATTTGATTGAATGTATTTAAAATTTTTTTTTTAAATAAACGCAAAGTGAATACATTTAAGGCAAAGGAACGAAATACGAATACTGGAGCGATGTCCTTTTCTGATACAGTTCCATCTAAACGATCACTGATACCTTTGCCTGCTGATCGCCGAGATCAATAAAATCTCGAGGTGTTAGATTTCTTGGAAGGCCACCGAATGCAACTTCCTCCTGCTCGGCGGCGATCGAATGCGATCCACAAGGTTGTGGGACGAGCGAACGACGACCGAGTCGGCGAGCAGCCGAAGTGCAGCGCGATCAGTTCGTGTTTGACGGTCGTTTGCGTAGGACGCAAGATACGCGCCGGTTGCGATTGCGAGTGCTGTGCAGGGCAGTGTAAATTCTAGAAGATAGTGCGTTCGAATAGTGCTGCCTCCCAGCCGCCGGCGATAGTTTATGTGCCATTAAATGCAAAGCGGCAATTATGCGATAAGAGCCGCAAATAATAAGTGAATGCAGAATTTCAGCACGCCATTTCCGAGTTTGCCAGCATCGAAAGATCGAAAGTATCTTCGAATGGCTTCTTTTTTTTAGTTCTCGCTTCTCGTCGAGGATACGAAAATAGCTGGCGAGGAAAAATGTTTGCCTGTCGCTGAGCAGGAAAGTGGGAAATGTGTCTGAAACAAAAATAAAATTAAATGGCGCAAAAATGCTGAAGTAGAAGAGTTGCAGCAGAAAGAAGAGTCTGCGAAAAATAGAGCAAAATTAAAGTGAAAAGCCGCAAGAGCAAGTGCGTAAAAAGTGTAAAAAATCGGGCGGAAATCGTTAATGAGCAGAAAAGAAATAATACAGAATTACGGTCTGTGCAGTGCAAGTAATAGATTATGAATGAAAACACCACTGCGAGTGCCTTCGTCGGAATAAAAGCAAAGTTAAATAATTAAAAGCAGATCCAAGTTCAAAGTCGAACGGTGTAAAATGCGTTTCTAGTGCCTGTCCCCGATTCGATTAAGCATGCAAATCAGTAACTTCACCAAGTGGCCACTGGGCCTGGCCCTCATCCTGTTGGCCATCCACTGCCAGGCCAGGCGTCCGCGGAAGCGGCTGCCGGGCCTCTCCAGCGCTAAGGAACTCCGCGACTACAGCTCCTTGGCCCTTCTCAACGACAGCTCCTTGGATTTGGAGCATACCATTGTGTCCTGGTCCGGAGTGCGCATTCTGCCCAGCGACAAGCCGAAGAAGATGTCATCCCACTCGGCGCGCCGTCATAAAACCAAGAGTGGCCTGCTCATTGAAAGTAACGTGGCCGACGTAGAGTCCACCAGTTCCTCGGCCGAGTCCGTCACCAAGAAGAAGTCACCTCACCGCCGTCGCAACGGAAAATTGCAGAAGTCCGGAGGAGGCGGAGGTAAGTGGCATAGCTGGGGAGGGGGTCCTCTAAATATGGTCTCTCTGATCGATTGTGCGGCACCAGAAGTTGCTCGCATTGCTCGCCTTGGGTTTCCTGGTCGCCGGCCGCCGATCGCCGGCCGCTGGTCGTGTTTCTGCCATATTTGGCCGCTCAAGTTGAAAGAACTTTCATGTGAAAGTTGTGACATCAGGAAGAGATTCTGATTCTTTTCTGCGCTGCTCTTTATTTAGCCTCTATGTAATTCTATATGTTATTACGTGAGAGGTCCAGTTATGGTCCGGCAATGCTGCAGTGGTCTTGGGCTTTGGCTGGTCGCTGGCCGGGCGCTGCTTGGGAAGGCTCTCTGCCTTAGTTATGTGAACTTTGCCTATTAGGAGTACGAGTTGCTGCGGCTGCTACTACGAGATTGTGTCAATTTTATCTAAGGGACGATCCTCCGTCGCAATTAAGGGGTAATGCCGGAAATGCCTTCACTTTCCTCATTGACCTATAATTTATAGTTTGTGTTAAATTCCAATATGCACCTTATTTGCATAACGATAGATTTCATAACAGGATTGATTGATAATTCCTCTGGTTCGTGTCGTTAAACAACTTACAGTTCTACCTTTGTTCGGCAATTGGTAAGGCAATTGGCTTGACGAACACAAAGATGAAAATCGACCAGCGGAGATGAATAGAGAAACAATGTGCGGCACATGTTTTCGAATGATAGATGTGCTCCTCCGCAAAGTACGTAACCCTTGGCGATTGTCGCCGAGCATGTGTGGGTTTGAGCACTCGAGGCGTTTGTTTGCCGACCACATGACCCCGAACGCCGAGAGCTGAGAGCTGAGATCCGACAGGGAACAATAGCGCCGGAGCCTGGCGAGGTTGTCGCCATAATTGCGGTCGGATCCGAGCGGGAAGATGCCGTAACTAGGCAGCAGCAACAATGGACGATTGTTAGGCAGGTCGTTCGTGAGAGCCCCTGGAGAGGATAATTGATGGAGCCATGCGTATCGCCTTTGGGAATGCCTCACGCGCTAATAGGAACATATGTTCCGAGGCGGAGAAACACAGACTGGGGTGCAGAACCCACACACATGGCCACAAGAAAGGGTTTATTAAAATATTTTCCAAACTGCCACGGCTGTAAACCTTAAGTGGCTTACTATGTCCACGTTCGGTAAAAAGAAATAAAATAATTTGGTTCTGCTTCCAAGTTGAGTGTGGAAATATTTGAATGCATTTTATTTGAAGCTATCTTATGATAATGAGATCTTAGTTTTAAGTCCCAGTTCTTTATGAATAACCGTAAAAAAAAGATAAGATAAGGGAATTGTATTGAAAATACTTATAAGCACCTAACAGAAAACATTTTATTAGCTTAAAAATATATTTGTACTATATGCTTCTTGCAGTAATTAATACAATGGGTATATAAAAAATAACATTCTCTATAGTCCTATGTCTTTTTCATATATTATTTAAGATCATAATATTATACATTATTTATAATGTATTATATTATAACTTTATACCAATGCATCTTTATTGTAAGTTTTACCGCAACTGAAACTGTTATGAAGTCTTAACCACAAAAACACTCAAGCATCTATAAACAAGAAAAAAGCTAAAGTCGATTGTCCTCGACTATAATACAAATACATCAAGCCCAAATTGCTTTAACTGGGTATCTTCCCAAGACTCTCTGAATCGATTTTAAAAATAATATAGAACAAAAAATAAAACGTTTCATTTTGGATCGCGCTAGCTCGAAACCCCGGTTTGAGTCTCGACTAACCATTTGAGGCGAGTCAGAATACGAGTGCAAGCGAGATGTGTAATAACTCCCATATTTATAATCCGAATTTATTCAAATTTTCGGAGAACGACCCCACAAATGTATTTATCCTTTTACTTTTTGCCACTTTCAATACTTTAGCTATGTGACACGATTATGATGATTTGTGGAGGCGGTAATGGGCATGGTCAAATTTTTAAACAAACTTGATCGCCAGCATAGGGTAAGACAGAGGGACATGGCTTAATCGACAGCCTGTTGCTAGCGGTCAATAGTGTGTAGTATAGTGTATAATAAACTTGTATACCCTATGGGTGCCGGGTATAAAAACACCAGTTTTGGGGTAACTTTTCAACAAGTGACCAGTAAAGCAATTTCCTGATACGATAATAATTGCAAATCAATTCCAAATCATTCAATTGTAAATAGATTCAATGAAACACTTTTCAACGCCCAGGCCTTGCAGACATAAATGCGAATTGATCGAGCAAATTATGGGTGATTATTTCGAGTATGGTCGCATTTACAGCGTCCAAATGTGGCGATTGACATTAATTGATTGATTGGCTTGTTTGGATTAGAGAAAACGAAAGTTTTCAACTGGCGAAATGGGTCACGGATACAGCTACACGACCAGATACAAAGATACGAATCGATTGACCCGCGCTCGCATTTCCGCTGCGTTTGTCTCGCCGTTCCCAATCAAGCGCCCAGATACTCGGACAAACACGCGCACTTTATCAGCTCATTAAGTATCTTGTGGATACATTCTTTGCGCTGGTAGCCGTAACTCAAGTCCAACTCATATCCAGCCGCTGTTTGCTCTCCGCTGTCGATCGAGTAGTGTTTGGGAAATGCATTCTTCATTGATTTCCCCCTTTAGGTTGTGTTTCGCCTCGCTTTGCCTTGTTTTTGTTTGTTTCTTGTTAACTGCATTACACAATGCTCGGAGATGAAAAGCGCACTTCAGTTTTCCAACGTTCGGCGGCTGTTGCTTCTGGAAATTTAGATTTGTGGGAAAATGCTCAGCTGTCGGCTGTTCCCCGTTGTCATTGAGTTTTATTTGTTTTTAATTTTTTATTGACATGTGAAGTTCGTAAAAGTTGAGTGAACTCTGCTTTACGGTTGATCTCCCAGTGCCTCTGAAAAGCAAAAGTTGCTCTTGAGTGGTCTTGCAGAAGCTGACCAAGAAGCTGCATTTTCTTTTGGCCAAGACTCAGCATTTATGGTACAGCTAATGCATCTAGCTGATGCGCTAGACGTGAATGTTTCTTCGAAATGTTGAGCTGAGACGGACATATATTTGAAAGAATTTATGATAGAACCCGTGTTAACGACGTGCTAAGATGGAAGAATTTGGAAACCCAGTTTCCCCGGCCTTTTGTCTACGCCTCGACCTACCTCGTATTCCGTGTGAGCCTTGCGATTTGGACCTGTTTATCGCTTATAAATCTCTCATTCCCACCTGGATTCGGTTCTGGCCCTCCTCTCACAGCCCTTTGTTGAGATAATTTATTTAAATGCACTTTATAGACCGACTGGGCAACACCTGGCCGGGGCCATAATTTGCGCTGTCGTAACGGAAATGCTCAGAATGATGGATGCACCAGACAGCTGGTCGGCCAAATAAATGCAACAGTCGAGAGTGCGGCCTACACTGAGGGAAACTCCCCGGCCCAGGGCGACCCGAGGTCCCCCCAAACCGAGCACATGTCAAAACCGAGCCAAGACAAAGGAGGGGCGCTGGGAAAAACAATTGCTGAACTCATTAAAACCGAACAAAGGACCATGGAGCATTGTTCATGCTCTCCGGGTAATTTGATATCGAAACTTAATATGTCTTTCAAATAATTCTGCCAAAGCCTTTTGAAGTGCTCGGGCCCTTCAGCCGCATTAAACTAAAGTTGGAGACCATTAAAATATTTTTATAGACCACAGAACGGAACACACAGGCCAAGAAGCCCTGGAACTTCCCATGTAAACAACACAAATAACACACAGGGTTCGGGGCGCTTGTAAACAAACAGTTCAGTGGACCAAAACAAAAGGAACTTTAGCACCGAACTCAGCTGACCAGCAGACGCCACAAATGATCTATGGAAATTCCTCCCAGCCTCAGCGAAACAAAGCGGTTCGGAGTTTACTCAAATGGGAACATTACTCTCCTGGCTCTTGATGCCGGCCGACGGCGGAGTTCCGGAACAACATCTCAACATCTCGCTGATCCCGATACTTTGAAGTGGACTACCCTTCTGCCCAGGCCGTCCCTCACTAGCATTTGGCCATAAATTAATGTTATAGACCAAGTTTTGATAAGACTTTGACGTCGTCTGCGCGGCGGCGACCCCAACAATGACCCGGGGAATAGCAGCAACAACTGGGACCTGGAGGCAGTTATGCCGGCCACATATAACGGGTCAGCTGTTGAGAAGCAGTCACCCTGGCACCATGGGGACAAACTCGACTAATTGGCACCATTCCAATTTATTTGTCCAAAATTTGGGTTTTTAAATGAAGGAATAAGTAGAAGTTTACGTAGAAGTCCTTTACTGAAGACAGCTACAAGAATTTGTTGTCTTCTGTGGATAAAATAAATTTAAACAGTATTTGTTGTTAAAGAAGAATGATATGACTGAATAGCTGTTTCGAAAGGCTGCCACCACATCTTCTTTATCAGTATCCGATGCTGAATACCACTAGTTCACCTGGCTTAGCCCTAGTTGAGAATCCTAGTGAAACGCAAACGGTAAATACGTTGATATATAACGATTTTTTCAAGAGAGTCTATGAGTTTATTTTACAAAAACAATGAATTATTCTTGTGCCTTTTGGCAACAAGCTTGCCAGCAGTTTCTGCCAACAAAAAATACCTTTTCACCCACTGTTTGCTGGTGGGTCAGGGGACTAGACCTCGGCATGGGTTCTACGGAGAGTGTATAACAAATTCGAAGCTCGTTAGTGCAGACACTTGAGATAAGAAGACGAAGATGGGCGAACGAATAAATTGTTTCCAGTCTTCAGATTTTCCTTGTTTCCCAAAAAATGTGGGTCAGTTCCAAAGAGAGCTGCAGAGGAAACAGTAGTAGGTCGCTGAGCCTTGACCGAGCTGCTCAGCTGGCTAATGATGCTGCAGCTTATATATTTATAAATATTTATACTATATATATAGAGTGCATTAATAATTTGAATAATTTCTTCAAACTATATCCAAGTCAAGCCATAAATGCAACCAAAAATAGAGACCTAGAAATAGTTTTTACTTCAAAACTCAGCTTAGGAAAACTCTTTATATTTAAAAAAAAAGAGCATAGGTATATTTCAAAATTTGTAATTTAAACATTTTTTTATATCAAAAATTTTTGGTGTTAGCGAAAGAGCCTTTTTTTATCAACAATTGCCACTAAGTGACGAAAACCTGGATCCTGTTATCCGTTCCATAAATTTGGTGTTGAAACCAGTTAGGCTTTGAACAAGCAAGAAATATAAATTTTTAGAAAGCGATTAATTATTAATAAATTGTTGTGTTGTGTTAATAGTACATTGCTGACAGACATAGAGTTAATTGTAATTTTTCAGGGCAATTTTTGCATTAATAATGAAATCTATTCAATAAAAGTAGATCGGAGCGCAGAATAGTTTTACTAGAATTTTTAAAAGTATAGTCTAAATAAGCTAGTAAAAAGCAATTTAAAAAATTATTCCAAATCGAAAGTAAAATCTTTAAAGGTAGAAATGTTTTCTGAAGTATATAAAATTTGCATCTTAGACTTAATAACACTATCAGAATTGATCAGTATGGCTTCAAATTAAAATACTGGTCTCGCTTTAATAAAAGGAAACCCAGTTGAGTATATAGAAATTATAAAATAACTGACTAAACAAAAATATATATATATATATATCTATAAAAATGTTAACAACTTAATCTCGGTCAACATGCATTTAGTCGGGCTCCATTTCATCAACACCAAAGTTGCCGAAATATAATATTCCTCTAGAAAGACCGTCAGATAAGCTTCTTACCCAACTGAACCGAATCGGAGTATCAGCCAATCGCTCATTACCCCTACTGATCAACAGGTTTAATGCTACACATTCCTATATCTCCCTTCGTGATATCTCGTAACCTCCTCCCAGAGCGGTCGGTGCCTTTATCAGGCTGTTTGTCCCTTTCCGAGACTGATAAACGATCGTTGATCGAATGCCACGACAACTGTCATTGAACTTCATTGATAAATGCCTTTGAAAGGTGACAGGAACCCTAGTCTCTCGGAAAGTATCTGTTTGCGATGCAAGTGATAAGCTAAACACATATAAGTTATCCCCCAAACTTACCCGTATCAGGTTCCATGTTCTACCTGAGGCGTCGGAAAAAATGACCCTAAATCGTGGCCAATATATCAATGACATGCCCTCACTTGTCATCACTTCCTCCCGCACATCAAAACGCAGTCTCACTCCCAAGAACTTTGGCAGAGATGAAACGCTTTCCGTTTCTCGGAAGGGAAATGCGTGCTTTCTTTTACCGGAATCTCTGCTGAACGGAACCGAGGCGAAAACACTTGAAGATGTTGTGTAAATATTACAGGGCCTACATCGGGGGAGCTGTCCAAGCATTGGACTAATTATGCATTATGTTCGCGTTGAAAGAAGTTCCCTTCCCTGAACTCAAATGCTTAAAGTCGGTGTGTTTGTTCTCCCCCTTTTTAGTTTTATGTTAAAGTGAAAAATGTAAACGATTGATAAAAGCTTTATAAACTACATCATTTTCATGGTGAAATGGCATGGGAACTAATTTTTGGGGACCACCCAAATGATGCTAAATAGATGAATTAATTCTGTAATATCTGAGTTAATGTAGGCTCATTTTCATGAATTTAATATGTTAAATCATAATTGTTAAAGCATGCTATTCATTTAAATATAATAATATATAAACTACGATTGGAGCTTTTGAAAAAACTTCCGCCTAAATGGATTTCAATATTTTCTCACTTAAAGGTAAACAACATATTATTTACAAAGTAGTAGTTGGCTTACTAAAAAACACTTGCAGACTGAGGGTGCTTGACATTTTTAGCGGTATGCCTCTTTATAAAAAAACGAAGAAATCCGCCCGGAAAACGGAAAATTGACAATACTGCGCCCAGACGACCACCACGGGCATCTTTTGTGGCATCTTTAGCGTCACTTGTCTGTAGCGCTTGCCATTTACCAATCAGCGACAGCTCCTCGCCAATCTATTTTCAATGTGGCGGCTCATCCGTCAGCAGTCCGTGCCCAGACGCTGGAGTAATGGGTGTCTTGGAGGGGGCTGCTGGGAGACAGCTGCCGAAACGTGCCTCCGCACATGAGTCACGCATAGAGTGCGAAAATCTTGGAACTTAGGCGCAGGACTGTGGGGAACTCCACCTGAAAATTGCGGTTACGCCCACTTGGAATTTCGACAAACCGTTTGCCGCTCAGACTTGAGTAATGGGAAAATGCCTCGAAAATGGCTTTTGCGCCGAAATCAAGCCGGGAACAGAAAAACTAATGAAATGACAAACAAATTGTCTGCAGACACGCGTTGCCAACACGATCCATCCCGGAGGATCAGGTTCTGGCCTGGGCTCGGGTTCGGGTTTGGGTTCGGGTTCGGGTTCAAGTTTGCGGCTGTCGACTGCCGTTGGCGGCTTGTCTCCTGACTTACAGCCTCTGACAGCTTGCAGGAATTGAAACATTTTGGCATCGCCATTGATTAGTGTTCTAAATAACGCGGCCAGCTGAGGCTATTGAGAAATTGGCAGGACGCATGCAAAGCTGCGGTAGAATCCGATCCAATCCGATTCAAGCCTTCTTGGGATTGGGATCAGAGACGGCGACCGACTCACCTCGACACGACACCTGACAAATTGCTTAATTAAAGCGATCTGAAGGCTATTTGTTGCCGAAACCAGTTATTGGCAAGCCTTTAATGACTAGAGCTTACTCTAAATTATTACGATTTCAGTTTCTGGGTTTTTTATTAGTGGAATTTCATAATGACTTTGCGGTTTCTTAGCATCCTTGAATACATATTTATGAGCTTCCTAAGCTAAACTATAAGAAATTTAAGAATACAAAATGTGGGTGCCTTTAAATCAGTAGTATGTATTATTTATGAGGTAGATATATTATACATAGTCAAGCTTAGAGATAATTCGATCAACTTTAGTGTTTCATAGCCTAAGAATTAGTAAGACAATTGAGGTTATTTCTTAGATTGTGATAGCGCTGATTAAGATATACAGTACTGTTAAAATCACATAAACTTATATAAGTTTCCATAATGTTTTCTACTTTTACGACCACTAAATCGCAACCATATTGGATTTGCAATTTGCTCAACCAAATTCGTTAGTTTAATATCAACTTAATAGTTACTCAGCTGCGTTCGGGAAATTTCCCAAGCCTTTTCACAGTCAACTTAGGAGATAATTCCGCAAAAGCTTGTTCAATAAAATCGTTAATTGCCACTCAAATAGCCACATTTTTTGTGACGCAGACGCGACAGGATAAAGGCTTATCAAGTGGCACTAACAGCCACACAGGCCAGATGAGGAAAACTGAGGCGAAACTGGTTAGATGAGTGAGACGGCGGCCAGGCGATAAAAATTTGTGGTCAAAAAGAGAGATACGAATCGTCAGGAGCGTCAGGCGACATGCGACGTAAACAAGCAAAATTAATGCAATTTCTTCAATGTATGAACAATTAACCAGCTCCTCGGGTGGAAGCGGAAGGGACAGGCGATTGTGGTTGCAATTGGCCAGCTTCGTTCGGTGGCCAAAACGGCGGCGCCATCAAATGATTCAAGCGGCGCCTGCAGCGCGATCGTGGGTTGACTTCCCAGCGACTTGGTCGGCGCCTTTTTACAACCAAAACTAACACGCTTACGGACCATGTGCTAATTAAATAGTTTACAAGTCAACTCTGATTGCCAGGAAGGTTGGCAGCCCGGTTTGGTCACCGCCAAACTCCGCCAAAGATTTATTGAAGTCTGGCCAAAACTTCGCGTCGGGCGGCCTATGTTTTTATTACAAGCCCGAGCGGGACAGCTCTCTCGGTGGCTAAATGATTTGTTTATTGCCGATCGCGTATAGCGTGTGCCATTAATGGCTGCCATTTCGTATTAACAGCCGTCGATGATGCAGATGACCGGACGACCCAGTTAATGTTGAGTTAACTGCCGGCCAGCTCGTAAAAAATTAAGACATTAAACACGCTCGTAAAGGTAATACGGTTATAGATGCAGAAGGTAATCAAAGGATATTCTTGGCTCGAGTTAATGGACATCTAAAAATATATAGGGAAAACATCTATGTTTTCGAGAGAAGAGTGGATGATTGGTGATTAAATGTAAGCGAGATAATTTAAGATAATACATTTAGTGACAATATTCTAATTCAAATTTCAAATTTGTTCCAAAGTTTCAACATGCCATAAAAAACGTATATTCAAGCGATTTTCGGTTTAAATTAAATTGATATGAAATAAGTACATTTAGTAAGGATGTGCCCCAAAAACTGGAGGAAAATCTGATGATGAACATGGAAGCTATTAAACAATGCAGAGCTTCTGCAACATCTAAATTTGTGTTGGTAGCACCAATGGGTGTTCCAGCAACATCTGTCTTTTTTGGGTATTGCTGAACATGTTGCTAACATCATTTTTCTCTGCCTTCCGACCTGTTTAATTTACGTTTTTTATAAAGGCAGCATTATAAAGGCTCTTAATTTCACCTACAATGCTTTGGGTAGCGGGTACCTCACAGTCGGTCACACCTGACTGTAGCTTTCCAACTCTTTTTATTCTTATCCGATGAGGATATTCGAAACTCTACTCTCTAAGAACCTAATAATAAAATATATATTATAATATACATAATATATATATTTGTATAGCTCCTGGTTTCCTTCTTAGGCTGAAACAAAAGTCCGAAAAAATCCGCACTCCAACTTCCTGTGGCTTCCCTTTATCTGCATTTAACTTTTCTTATGGCTCATCCGCAGACACAATCCGGTCTGTCTAGACAGACGACCATGACGGCGTCGCGGCTTTTCTGGGATAAGATGACTCAGACTTTATAAATTTAATTATGACATTACTTATTATGCGACTCGCGCCTCCTTGCACTGCGGCTGCATGAGCAGCAGAAAAAAATAAAGGCGATCCAAGATATTTATAAAATCTGACAGCTGATGACAAATTAACAGGCGGCTAAAAAAATCTGAAAGTGAGTCCCGAAAACCTCCCGAGCCCAAGTGTGGGCGACTCGTGTCTCCGCGAGGGGCGCTGGCTGGTTCCCCAGCAGATATCGAGTATCACAAAGCGCACCCAGGCCCACTCAGGCGTAACTAATGAGTGCGATATGAAAGGAGATCCCCAAACCCCCAAAACCCCAAGCCGAGCCGGGGAGATCTCGCTGGGGCATGCGCGGCATTCAGAGCAGTGTTGGTAAGCAGCACTCTGCGGGCAAACAGTGACTCGAAGCCGAAATGCATTTCGAGTGATTGGCAAACACGGCCGGCCTTTTTTCCCCTTCCCTTCTAATGGCTGCAGTGCCTTATGGCTAATGGCCAAATGGGAATTTCGACGCCTTTTCGTGCGCTTTTCGTGCCATGATTGCCAGTGCCCGATAAGAGTCTTTGACTCGTAAATCGTGATAATTATCGAAGCACAAGTGCAGCGAAGGTCGAGCCACCTAAAGTCGCCGAACATTTTCATGACTCCGTGGTGCTTATTAAATTATTAAATGCACCGCTACACGAACAGATTTGGCGGGTAGCTTACACAATTCTGATTCCCGATTAGATAAAAAAGCCAGCCAGTTGGTCGCCTAATTAAGATCTTAATGCCTAATGACTGGCTGTAGTCGACTTTCTATTCTGAAGCTAATCAAGCCCCTTAAAATGGGACTACCTTTGACTTTTCTATATATATGATTAGTAGTTTGTAATAACATAATGTCAGACCAAATTAAATGGTAAGGCATACGAATTATAAGGAGTTATATTATATCCTGTTCAAGTTTTATTGTTTGAGGTGCTAGGGTCCTCAAGTATAAGACCCAATGAAGTCTTCGAAACAGAGGTGCTCAAGAAAAGATCTGAGTCTCTGAGCTGCACCGATAACACACGAAGTTTGCCGAATCTGACGAAGATTCTGCCTCGGCTTTACTCTTCGAGCAGCTTCTATATTTTGGGATCGAGCAACATACCAATTGTCAAAAGAATGTCCAACTACTTCTTAGGTGAAGAACTTGATCTCGTCTTAAGAACGTTAGAATTAGATCCAAGCCACAGGCGGAAAATTAAACACTTCATTAGGAATTTCACACTCAAAGCTTCAAGCATTCAGTTCCTGGTAAGCAATTTCCTTTCGCAGCCAAGATGAGCCCAAACATCCGCCGAGAACTTTTTCCCGGTGGGGCAGGTGACAATTTCAGTCATACTCGCATTTTACGATGAGCGATGGGTGGGTTCTGGGCCCTGGGACGCTTCTTCTGGGGGAGGGGGCGGTACTGGTTTCAGGTACTTGAAAAATTAATGTACCCGGTCGGTGTTGGCAGCCGAACGCTTGGCTTGTCCTCGGAGGTTCGGGAAAATGCATAGACAAATGTCAAATATTTATTGAAAATAAACAGAACCGGCTAACAAACAAACAAACCAACAAACAAGGCGACGGCGAGACGACAGAGATGGACGGGAACGGGAACGGGCTGGGGTTGGCGAGTTGCGTCAACAGATTTCCGAGAAAAGAAATAAAATGAAGGAGTGAACAGCATGAGCATGGGCATCAAACTGACCAGAACTGAAGACGTTTGGTCATGCATCGGTGCAGCTCAGCTTTGGCTAAAAGCCGGGAAACAGTGGGAACCGAACGGGCTGAGACTGGAGCTGAGCTGCAGCCCAGTAGATGGACGGACCCACGGATGGATGGATGATCTGTTGGGTTCTTGTGGGGCCCGTCAGTGGGTGCTTCAAGAGCTGCCGAGCGCTGGCGAAAGAACATATGCTCCGTCCACCACGGCACGTTGTCTCCTTCTCCAGGTGGCTACCGGCTCTTCCCGACGTGTTCGAGTGGCATCCAGTCCGCGTTCTCGGATCCATGTTCGCCATGTCTGGGGCTCCGTTCGAGTTGTGTCTTACAAAAATATTTATCCATGCCTGGTCTGGCCGCTGATCGCGATGATGATGTTCATGCTGTTCCGCGGGACAATGTGGTCGATGACTCCGCTGGGTTATGCAAGTAATGCTTGATTTGGTATTGAAGACTGGTAGCTGCCACTCACCGGACTGTCATTGGTTTTGTTCGGATGACTCACAGCGACAAGCGCTAAGTGTGGTAGATGCATTTAGACGGTGGGATGAAATTACCACTTGGAACGTCGAATACTTTGACCACTGAGTGATTTTAATTGGGTGGCTTTTGCTGAGCTTGTTTATATTAGTATTTAATACTTATAACCGACTTGAGTAGATATCTGAATCCTAGTCCTGAATCCGCATCTAATATCAGTTTCTGTCTTTAGTTTTCTTCCTGCACTCTAAAGCTTAAATCTCGGATTCAAAGTTCTTTTTAGCAAGAAGTTATTTGAAAAATGTTTGCGTGGGATAATAACAACTCTTAGTAACGAGTATCAGCTTCAATTAAAGAGGCTGATCAAGCCCCATTATATATTAATTAGAAGTCACTATGGAAGAAGGATAATCAGCTTCCAATAGATGCAGACCAAATCCAGCTGCCCATCTGCTGCTTTTCATCCGTATCGATGTGGCGCATAAAGTACGGAAATATTTGCACTATTTTTGGACGGGTGGCCGGGAACTTGGCTATCTGGCCAAGTCAGATGCCCTGCTTGTTTGCCTTGTGGCCAATTATGCACACAAACACACAGCTGGAGGTAGAAATTACAGAGGAGTGGGCCATCTCCTCTGCGCCCCGTCTCCATTCCAATGGGCAGCTGCTTATTAAGTCGTTGGGGTTGTGCTCCAACTTCAAAGATTGCAATGGGAATGAACCGATTGCGGTGCAAGGATTGATGGAATGGACAAGCTGCTGTTAAGGTAATCTCTAGTTAGTCGGAAACCGGAGTGCTTCCTGCCGGAGCATGACTCTCCAGTCCAATCGTTTTCTCTGCCTCTTTTGCATAAATAAATTGCGTTCGGCTCGTACAAAAATAATGATTTCAGTAGCCGAAAAATGAATTTAAATTCAATAAGGGAAAGCCCAAAAGGGGCGAAGCCTCTCCGCTCGGTCGGGTGACGAGACCAAATTTTATGCATTTCAACAACCCGCTACCGAAGAGCAGAGCAAGGGAACGATGGCTGTGCGGATGACTCGGCGGATGGATGGGGAAGCAATCAAAATTGTGTCCATAAATAGGCTCCTCTGGAGTCGGAGGCTTTCGTGCTGCGCAGATTTCGGCCAACGGCTCAATTACCAAAATGGCGACAATGAGAAGGAGCTGAGGCCCAACATGACAGGATGACGTTGATGCTTTTAAAATTAATGGAATATTCGTATATGCATTACACGGAAACCATAAAAGAGAGTTCCCCTTTGAAGGGACTTAATGGCCCAAGATAATTAATAAAGGCAACAAAAATAAGTTTAAAGTAAAGCTATCAATTCAAAGCCTTCAAAAGCTGAATACAAATGAAAAGAAACATACATTTGACATTGAATTAAACATTATAATTATATAAGTTAATCAAAGCTAGTAAATTAAAATTAATTTCACGCTTTCAGAGTATAGCACTACATGATCGTCTATAATGTAAGCCTATAGTCTTATAGTGTTGAGAGAATAACTTTCACTTTGACTGCCATTCCTGAAAAGATACAAAGCTAGGCTTACAAAAAGAAATGTTTTAAGGCGATCGAAATGAATGGCTGTAAGTCAAAGAGAAAAACCAGAAACATTGCTCTGGGCAAAGTTCAAGCATAAAGTGTTAAGAGCGTGAAGAAAAACTTATCGGCAGCTGTCAAAACCGCCGCCCGACACAAGAGGAAACCGGCAAATGGCATTTAAATGTTTTGACAAATGACAAATTTGCGGTAGCCAAAACAAGAAAAAGAGAGAAGTTAAATAACTGTTGAGTGTTGAGCGGAGACCCGGCCACTGGAGGCTGCGGGCTGGCAGTGGCCTTTTCAGCGGCTGCACGGAGTTGCGAGTATGCCCAGGCCTCCCAGGCCCCTATCCCAGCCCGCGGTACTCCCGACTCTGCGAATGTATTCACGTTTTCCGCGCTGACAGCTTAAGTGAGAAAAGTTTTGCTGATTAAATGATTTGACAAATTGAAGGCGCCGCATAATAAAACCTTATGCGCTCAGCTTGGAAGGGGCGACGAGGCTCAAATTGAAATGCGTTATTGAAATAGAAATGAGTCTCATATTTCATATAGTTATACAAATTACTACTGTGTTGACTCATTCAAGCGATGTATTTTCGAAACAGGAAATAAGTATGCATGCTGATCTATAACAACTTCTGCCTTGTCTTTAAGCCTTGGGGCGGCAACAATTGCTTTTTCATTACACACTTAACCCATTGCAACAAAAGTCTCAAGTTTCCTAGACAAACTTTTCTCATTCGCCAAAAGTTTCCTGGTAATCCTTCCATATAGCTTACATATATGCCATTTTCCTGCAATTACGTCAACATTTTTGTGTTGTCCGCAGAAGTTTTGTGTTGACAATTGCCAAAACAGCAGCTTCGGTCCTTGCCGACTGCCAACGGCAGCAGCTTGGACCTGCAATTCGGAGCTACCAAACATGCAAATGGCATACCAGGTCAACGTTTGGGCCCCAGCCTCGGCTGAAACTACAACTGCACTGCAGCTGCTGCTGGTCAGCGATAAAGTTTATCTCGGAGTTTCCCTGCTTGGCTGCCTGCGCGTTCCATGGGATACTTTTGCATGCCGGCCAGCCAATCAATACGTCCTGGGGCCCAGAGTTCAGAGCAATCCAGAACAGCTGTTCGCTAGGTGATTTATTGCCAGTGCTTGCTTGAGGGCTTGTTCTCGACTTGTTCGGATTGAGCAATTTAATTGATTGGCCTGGGAAAAACTGTCAGAGCTTGAATAATGGTGTAGGTTCGGGGAGAAGCCGATTGCTTTGATTGAAAGTAAAAGTTTAATTGAGAGTGATTGCTCGCAAACATATCACGAAGATAGGGGGACGGAAGCTGAATGCTGCTTAATTTTAGTTTGTTTATCGTTTAATTTATTGTCTTACCTTCTTTCAGGCCTCCGCCTGCTCAAAATGGACGACGTGTACTCCGGCGGGGCATCGCTCGTTGGATCAGGAGGCCTCTATCCACCGCTCTTCAACGTGGCTCCCCGGGCCGAGATATCGGTGAATGCTACCTGTGGCCAGAACGGAGCCGAGGAGTACTGCAAGCTGGTCGACGCCTATCCGCACCGCAACTGGGCCAAGCAGTGCGGCACTTGCAACGCCCACTCCTCGGACCGCGCCAAGCAGCGCTCGATCCAGTCCCTGATCTGGACGGGATCCGGACTCGAGGAGAGCTGGTGGCAGTCTCCAACGCTGCAGGGTGGCCGCCAGTTTGAGTACGTCACCATCACACTGGACCTGAAGCAGGTGAGTCGAAGCATCCCAGATGATGTCCATTCAATCCCCAGCTAAGCTCTTGTGACAGTCGAGCTGTGATCCAGTTTGTAATTAAGCCGCTGGACTGTCACTCATTTACAAGCGATTTAACGCCAGCTCCGTGATCCATCTGGGCACTGGGCGGGGACGGCCCCATCGAAACTTTGAAATATGATCTTTATGATGATAGACTGGGACTGAAACCCGTTCGATGCCTATTCAATTCTAATGCTCAAAATGGCAAACATAAATTGGATTTGATGGAGTTTTGATTAAGTCGTATTGGCTTACATAAAGACTGCTTCATCGATACCTTCTCTCCTCTGCCTGATGGAAAACGAACTTTCGTTTCCGGTGTATAAGTAGGATATACTACCTCAGCTAACAATAAAGTTGTTTTTTAAAGACTAGGAAAGTATTTTACACAAGATGCTTCATAAACTATACAATTTATTGAGTAAGCTTTAATTAATAGGCCTTTAAAAATTTGGATATTTTAGCCTGGTTTATAGATTCACTTTTCTTTTTATTTTCTAGATTAATCCTCAAGTTTTATAAAAATGCGTTCTCACTCCTTTTTCTAATGATCTTAAAGTGTCCATCCCCTCTTAACCTATCTAATCTTAACCTATTTAATTGTTTCACATATTATTGGAATATTGGAAATGGAACATAAATGCAAACAGTCTCACTTTACCAAAATGCTTAATCTAACTGCTAATACACTAGTACTTAATATACATATCTGCTAACAGATAAATGTATCTAAACTCGTCACGACCTCTCGTATGTACTTAGATTAATAGGCCTTTAAAAACTTGGATATTTTAACCCGGTTTATAAATAGATTCACTTTCATTTTCTAGATTAATTCTCAAGTTTTATAAAAACGCGTTCTCACTCTTTTTTCCAATGATCTTAAAGTGACCATCCCCTCTTAACCTATTTAATCGTTTCACATATTATTGGAATATTGGAAATGGAACATAAATGCAAACAGTCTCACTTTACCAAAATGCTTATTCTCACTGCTAATACACTAGTACTTAATATACATATCTGCTAACAGATAAATGTATCAAAACTCGTCACGACCTCTCGTATGTACTTGACCTCTTGAACATAAAGAGAAATAAAGCTAAACTCATTTTTAAACACTTACCTTAATTAAAATGGCACAGACCTCTTCGAATCAAAACCGCATTTTATTTCACACTTCCCATGGATCTTTAAACATCGATTGGGTGCTAATCGTTCTCCGATAGTGTTAATTGGAACATCAAAGTGCACTCACCCACAATGGCTCGCCCCGAGGCGATGATCAGCTCCTCAGCCTCCTATCCCCAAGGGCCATGATGTGCTGAAAAATAAGAAGAGATTGAATGGAAAATATTTCATCTGCTTAGCATCAGCGGACGCAAAGTTGACATATCAAGTGCAGCTTGCACTCGAGATTCCGAGAGATATTTCAATGTTTTGGTATAATTCTTTCACTGCCACATGCCGGGCCCCGACTCTGGCCCAGACGACGGCGCAGGCGAAGCCATTGAGCGTTCACTTAATTAAACGAGGGGCCGCCAAGAAAGGGAGCATCCACGGACTGGAAGTGATTTAAAATTAAAAGCACTGTTTTTGCATATGCCGTAAAGTATGAAAGATTTATGACAGCCATCCGTTGCCCCCGGTTTATTAATAAATTCCTGCGCGCCTCTTATACAAAGGGGAAGTCTACCGACGGCCACAGAAATATTTAAATTGGTCTCTGCGCTTAATAAACTCTGACAGTGTCTATTTCTAGTTGGCGAAATAAATCCAAAAATGTCAAACCTTTTATGGCATCTGCCTTTAGACAGGAACATATATGTCAACAGCTTGGCCTTTTCGTACAAAAAGTTTTTAAGTGCAGCTACCGCATGCTGATCTACATTTTTGGCCAGACAACGACCACAAAATTTATAGGTTCCCATGACTTTTCAGATATGGAGTCAAATGTGAGGCATGTGTCAGAATTTACACGCTCCCATTCCGCTGATTTGCTTGGCTGACGAGGAATATTCACAGAGTGTCAGGAACTGTGTTCAGATCACTTCGATGTGCTGGAATCAGTCTGTTTTTATTTTTCAGTCTGTAAGACCAAGGGTCGGAAAAGCTAAATGATTTTCTAGTTATGGTTTATTATACACATACTCTTTAGTTTGGATGTGGAATATTTTAAATATATCTTATAGCTTCCAAAGAGGCAACGAGACCAACGAAAAGACAATGACCAAGAAACCATTGACTATCAAGTGATAATATATAAAAGAAACGTCTATTAAGAACAAATCAAAACACCTGCAATGGTAAACTAATAAAAACCAGATGCTTTAAAATCCTCCTCACACAAATCTTGCCCAGCTGATATCTGTTCCATTTAATAAACACTCACGTACTCAGCTGCCCCTCGGCAAGTTTACTAATTAGCTATCCCGACAATTAAGTGTTTAAAGTGATTGTGGCTAGGGAAATGCTCTGGGCATTTGTCGCAGCTATTTAGAAACACATTAGGGAGATCTCCCTATGCTTTCCCCAGAGCCAGTCCAACCAAAACAGACACAATTTATGACCTCCGACGAAACTTGACATTGACGTCGGCGAGAGTGTCTGTTCAGGGGCGACAAAATCGGGATTTTGAGGCGTGGATTTTAACAATTAGACTAATCGAGTGATTTACACAGGCAGGGAGAAAAAAGATAGAAACGACAGGCGTGTGTCAACGATTTGACAGCTTAAAATATTTCTTCGCAGACTCCGGCAGTCCTGGCAGACCGGTCAGAACCGAGGTATGTCTGTCTGTCTCTCTGTCCGGCTGTATGTATCTTTGCCTGCCAGGCAGTCGGGCAGTCAGCCATCCAGTCTGTCAGCTTGCCAGTAAGCAGTCTGTCAGCCTGTCTGTTCGTACAACAATGTCTAGATTTATGCTTGAATGGCTTCGGGGCGCGCGTGACTAATTGAAAGTCTAGCGAGAGTTCTGCGAGCATCCGAGGCAGTGGCTCCCAAACTGTAAGTGGAGTTCCAGCAAAGAGAATTTCAGTCAAATTATTTGCTGATGTTCATTAATCTCTTAAACTTAACTAAACAAACCTACTTTAAGCTAAATTTTCGGATATATTTCGGTGGATTTTGGTCCATTTACTAGAGATACAGACATGTCTGAGTCGAAGATCAAGCTAGGTTGTTCGAATTGTTTCGTTTCTGTTTGGCGGCAAGTCCGTACAAATCCGGGTATTTCCAATTTGAAATGTTCAGTGTTTCTGATGCTAAATATACGGATATATTTTGTTGGATTTTGGCCCATTTACTCGAGATACAGACATGTCTAAGCCGAAGATCAAACTAGGTAGTTCGAATTGTTTCGTTTCTGTTTGGCGGCAAACCCAAACAAATCCGGGTATTTCCAATTTGAAATGTTCAGTGTTTCTGATGCAGACACTTAATTGCTTCATTAAATTTAGCCAAATTTGGCCAACAAATAAAGTGAGTAGAGACCGTGGGGCCGGTCACTTGGCATGGCAATGGGTTTCGTAACTGTAATTCAAATGTTTGACAAGTTGTTGCAACATGTGCAGCGCCAAGAGCAACGGCAACGGCAAAGGCAACTCGCTGGCAGAAACCAATGCAGCGACAAGCAAAGCGTGCAACAAGCCACGTACGAGACGCATTTTAGGCACAGCAATTATTTTAATGGTCAATTTATTTATTTGTTTGCCAGCTATTTTGGCTTTTTTCGACATTTTCCCTGAATTTGCCTTTTAAAGAATGCTTCCTCAGTTGCCTGCGCTTGTGCCGCGGCAGTTATCTGCATTTGCATGAGTTTCCTGCCAGTTTCTTCTTTTTTTTTGGGTTGGGACTTTAACGTGATTGAAGCTTCGCTTGAATTGTTTTCATGTCATTTCCCAGGAAGCGAACTTTGTTTTTAATGGCCAATGTACCGTGGGTGCAATGTTGTTTGCCATAAAATACAAATATATGTAGCCACAAGCTTAGAAAGATATGTTTTTCACACACTTGTATAACCATAAAATAAATATATTATAGTGCTATCGATTAGCCTTTACATTTTAACTTAAACGAATTGATTTTTTTCATCCTTGTCTTTATCTCAAATATGTACATATGTCATTTTATGCCATTGGGATACCTTTGTCCTTAAATGTTTCTTTTATTAGGTATGTTTTTTGCTAGCCTTAGGTTAGCCTATACTATATATTATTTTAACTTTCCTAAGACGGATATTCAGAGGCTACAAAATATGTTTAGGTTATTTTGTACATTTTGTCGATACGTTTCTTTAATGTTCTGTGAACTTTTAAAACTATTCCTTTTCTATCTAAATGGTATTAACTTTTTATATTTAAAATATGTATAATAAAATAAATATGTATTCATTTTATGGTCAATCAAATATCGATAGTTCTATAAAATGGACTAATCCGAATAGTTAAACCCCAAATAAAAATATTAAGCCCATTTGTGGTGCAACTGTGATATAATTCAAAGCCACATTCCTCAAGTATTAAGCGTTATGCTTCAGATTTACTATGCCTCACATCGTAGGAACAAATTCAAATAGTTATTCAAAACATTACTCATTCTCGAGCCGCGCTAATGCGCCAGTTCTCAGAGATAAAAACTTGCAGCAGACACAAAACTTTTCGATTACTTCAGGGCGAGCTACCAACACGTCGAAGAGTCCGGCGCGAGATAGAGGAAACAGTAAGAAAATGTGCAAAAAATACACGAGAAACATGTCTGACATGTGGGTTCATTCACCATGTTATCTAAAAGCGTGCCGGCGCAGGAAAACGTTGGAAAATAAAAGATTCTGCTGCCTCAAATGGGCCAGAAAACTGCATAATTTGCCAAAAAATATGCTCAGATAAATACTGTCTAGCAGACCCAAATAAAATTAAAAGCAAAGTCCTAAATGTGTTGTCTTTTATTTGTGGGGTTTCAGTCTGTCTACTTCAATTTTTCGCCGGTTTATTTTTGAAATTTTACGATGTCATGAGTTTCCCTAGCTGTGAGTTTTTGGCAATTAACGTGGCGTCCGTGTTATTTTTCGGGGCCTCGCGCGGAGCAAGTTTCCTGTCAGCTGTGCCTGATGGACTTTCTTCATTGAGCGATAAATATTTGATTGCCATAAATGTTAATTCGTGTAATTTACAACATGCAATGCTCTCTCCTACTCAACTTCGTTTATCAACTCAAATTATCACCGAGACATCCTTCGCCTGGTCGGTCTGCTTCTCACGGCAAATTAAGCTGTCTGGTTTGAATATTTTAGCAATTTGGTTAGAGTCTCCCTCTGATTCGACCTTATCAGTGGACAAGCATCTGGCAACAGGTTTAAGTGCTGGGACAGTAGCTCCCTGCCTCTGACCGGGGATCCGCTGACCAAATATTTATACAACGAGTGATCTCCTCGGTCGGATGTAAACAAGTTTGCAGTGGTGGCCGCCAATTGGTCCGAACTGATAAAAACGTCAAAGCGTTACCCTTGAGGCCATCACCTGCTGCCTCTTCGATTGCAATCTACAACGATTTTCACGTCTCCGCAGGGAAGGAGGCCACGAAGCCTCTCACAGCTCGCTTCCTTTATCTGGAACTTGTTCTCGCTCAGCGGCCATCGGGAAATCAGTTCAGAAGCCCAGCCCGGGACGCTCGAGAGCTGATTGCAATCAAGGATTTGGACAGAAATTTGAGGGGGACAACATAATTCCCTAGAGATAACTTATCTCAGCAATTCGAGCTTGTCCAGATCAGTGGCTTCTTAATGACTTATCGGAAGTGTCGGTAAGCAGTAAGCTCTGAATCTTGTAATTCTTTCAAGCTAGGGGTTACACTTAGACGCCCAAAGTGGTTGTGAATGGCAAACTGCATTAACTTTGTTAAGTACGGTTTAGCAAATATGTGATTTTCAATATGTATGTCACCTATCCCGAATGATTCGGAGTCCCTGGGTGCATTGTGTGAGCAGCTCTGTTATGGGATCCGTCCAGACTTATGCCTGGACGGTCCTCTCTCTTATTTATTCGTCTAATCTAATCAGCTCGACAGACGCTACAGCTACAACGGTAATCAAATACAGGCGTCTCTCCACTCTCGGCGGCTTTTGGCTTCTTGGGTATTTGCATTTTATCAGCCCGGGCAAATCGGGCAATCTGTGTGCGACGATGCCATTAGCTACTTAGTGAGTTGCGGGTAAACAAGTGGCTTTGAAATTCGATAGAGTTGTTTTGGGGCTCTTGCAGCGGATTAGGCCTATGGTGGCTGGTAAAAGTTTAAGGCTAGAAGCGAGGAAACTTAAAAATAATATGAGTACCTGGTTAGATGGCGCCGTGTGGCCGGCCCAAGCCAGTGCGTCGTAATCAATTATACACCTGGCCACACCTTCGACACAAGCCGCCCGCCGGAAAATTCAATTGCATGCCTTTTATTGATTTTTCTTTTTGGTCTCGCCGGGTTTTGTGTGGCGCTTTTGGCCGCCGATCTTCGATAGGCGCAACATTTTCAGCGTCTCGCACACGCGACGTTTTTGGCATTTCGCTTTTTTTGCCCCTCCACTGCCCCTCCAATAACTTTTCCAAATATCGTTTGTCAGCCGTGGCTGCCGGCCACTTTGAAGGAGCCACAGTGGGGCGGCAGCTTTGGAGGGTCGGCCTGCGCCTGCGGTCGGTTGACAGTCTGGGAAATTTATGACGCGGCAATGGCAATGTTGGGTTAAAGATCTCGCAGCACTACGCGGCTCTAGCACAGATACTCCTAGAGCGCAGTTTGCAGGCAGTCGCAGATGCAAAGATATATGCACATGGCTGAATAGAAACATCAGCTGCTGACAGGAACATTGACGTTTGGGTGCGTTGATAATTTATTGCTCACTGGTCCAGTGGCTTTGGCGCCGAAATCCGAGGTGTGAAGCCACCCGTGTCCAGGGGGAAATCGTGCTCACAGGGCAAATTCAATAATCTGAGTTAGGAAGGGAAGGTATTCAAAAAGCCACTGGTATTGGAATATCTTAGGATGAGGAGTTTTCTCTTTATAAATTGTCTGTCTTACTTGTTAGATATTACACACTCTTTATATATTATAAGTTCTTTAATATTCCACGAAAATGCAAAATGTGCTCACATTAGGCTTTCAACAAAGTAGAGATCGCAGATCTTGATGCCTCTTTTATCGGTTTAATATCGATATAACTTAAACTTATTATTATAGTAGACTATTCACACTGCAGTTTCAGTACATAAGACTAAAGCTTTCGTTTCGCTTTATAATCTACCGATCCTAGCTGACATAGCCCTCGATATTCTTCTTTTTACAATTCTTTATTTTCCATAACTTATATCATTAACAGTAACATATAGTTATCTTTACATCTATCATTTTCATTATAACTTTGTAAATTAGATCTCTTTTTATAAACATTTAGTTTACACTTTTTTTGCTTATATCACACTGGAAATTTAATTCATTTCCAACAGCCCCTTTATATCTTCATTTCCATCATCATTTACAATTATCACAATTCCTCTTTACATTTAATTCATACTCGTCAGTTTCTTCACACAATTTTTAATTTCCATAATTATCTTTGCATTTAATATAATTTTTATCTACACTTAAAATTTTCCCTTCTGTACTTATCCAGGGCTTCAAATTGTGTATTTCTACATCTTGTATCAGATACCTATCATTATCTATATCCTTTGAAATCATATAGGGTCCTTAACCCTCGGAATAAGCATAGCACACGCTCCACTTGAAGAATTACAATATTTTAGCATAGCATAATCTCCTGCCTATTGGCATCAACACATTTTAAATAAAATACTATTCACACTAAAGTTTCATTATAAAAAACGATTTATTATTTAGCTTTCGATAACGTTTATTATATAGTATTCCAACTATGTTTCTACAACATTGTTTGCAGACATGCCAACTTAAAATAATGTAGTACAAATTACCTAAGAATCGATAACACACAAGCCTAGCTATTTTTCGCTAATACCGGAAGACCTCGGTACTTATCATAAAAAAATCAGATTCTTAGTTCTGTAAACCATTTACATATAAGATATACATATGTATATAAGCTATAACCATATTCATAAAAGTACTCATCTTGCTGCATAGTTATATATCTTCTGCTTCTGTTCCAATTTCAGACCTATCAAATATTCTTTGTGCTGCTGAAATCAGCCAACTCGCCCCGTCCGGCGTCCTGGATACTGGAGCGGTCCCTGGACGGCATTAGGTACGAGCCGTGGCAGTACTTCGGCCTGAGCGACGCGGACTGCAGGCGGCGATGGAACCTGTCCGGGCAGAACGGCAAGTACGTCTTCCAGAACGACACCGAGGTCATCTGCTCGACGCAGTTCTCGAAGCCGCTGCCCCTGGAGAACGGGGAGCTGCACGTGTCGCTGCTGAAGAACCGGCCAGGTGCCACCGACCAGAGTCCCGAGCTGATGGAGTTCATAACCGCGCGATTCCTGAGGATTCGCCTCCAGGGAATGCACTCCACGGCGAACCTGGACAACAGTGTGGACTGGCTGTTGGACTCTGCGTCGCTGGAGAAGCGCAGCTTCTACTCCCTGAAGCAGCTGCGGGTGAGTGCCCGCCTGGACTGCCACGGCCATGCGAACCGCACCCAGGAGTCGCCGTCGGATCCCCTGATGCAGTGCCTCTGCCACCACAACACCTGCGGCAGGCAGTGCGACGAGTGCTGTCCGCTGTTCCAGGATCGGCCCCACCGACCGGGCGGAGAGTGCGAGATCTGCCAGTGCAATGGCCACGCCGAGAGCTGCTCCTACGACGCCTTCCTGGACAAGGGCATCTGCCAGAGCTGCTCGAACCACACAGCCGGCAACGAGTGCGAGTTCTGCCAGAGCGACCACTACCGGGAGCTGGACGCCCCACCCACTAATCCCTGCCTGCCCTGCTCTTGTGACCCCAAGCGGTCCACAGGAAGCTGTCAGCCGGAGGGCGGACACTGCGAGTGCCTCGAGGGCTTCCGGGGCAGGAGCTGCGAGGAGTGCGCTCCGGGCTACTACGGGGAGACCTGCAAGCGGTGCGAGTGCGACGACAGGGGAACCACTGCCTCCAATGGCTCCTGCTCGGACAGTTGTCAGTGCAAGGCGAATGTGGAGGGCAGCACCTGCTCAGACTGCGCGCCCGGGCACTTCGATCTGAGCCAGGACAACCCCCTGGGCTGCACCAGCTGCTGGTGCTCCGGCGTCTCCCAGACCTGCAACAGTGCCAAGCTCCAGACACTGGCCTTTGAGACGCTGAACGACTGGAAGCTTACGGACATCCAGAGACTGAACCCGATCCCGGTGCCCGTCGACGCCGAGCAAAACCGCCTGATCTTCGCCAACGAGCTGGACGAGGTGGAGGCCATCTACTGGCAGGCTCCGGTGGGCTACCTGGGCAACCGCCTGACCAGCTACGGAGCGCGGCTCCAGCTCCTGCTCTCCTGGTACGTGCTGCGGGGCGACACCTCGGGCAAGCCCACCACGGGACCCAACGTGATACTCTGGGGAAGGAACGGGCTGAAGATCGCCTTCGGGGACGAGTCCTTCGAGGGCCTGGAGGCCAGCCTGAATGTCTCGCTCACCGAGGAGGGCTGGTACCACGTGCCGCCCTCCGTCAAGGACATAAAGACCCGGCTGCGGCGCACAGAGGCCGGCGACTACCACGGTGAGCCCGTCACCAGGGCGCAGTTCCTCTCCGTTCTCGTCTCCCTCGACACCGTCCTCATCCGCGCCGCCTTCCACACCGACCAGGGGGACACCTCCCTGAAGCGGGCCGTCATCTACTCCGGCGGCGTGGAGCTGGGCGGCCAGTCCTCCAGCCAGGTGGAGCACTGCCAGTGCCCCGCCGGCTATACGGGTCTCTCCTGCGAAGGCTGCGCGTTCGGCTTCAAGCGCATCTACGAGAACACCTCGGACCACCAGCTGCTGGGCAAGTGCATCCCCTGTCCCTGCAACGGGCACTCCAACTCCTGCGACCTGCAGAGCGGCAACTGCGGCGACTGCATGCACAACACCTTCGGAGATCGGTGAGTGGGAGGACTGAAGAGGATAAACAAATTCGAAGGTTTATTAAGTCAGAACTATATATAGCGCTTTATCCAAGTATATTGTAGGATTTATTATTATTACTATAATTTTTTATTTTTTATTTATTATTTATATTATTTCTTGTTACATTTGCTAATAGTTTTGTTAGTTTAACTTAAGTTTTACAAAATTCTCATTAGATTCCCTTAGGTCCTATAATTACGGTATATCTGCTGAGAATTACGATATATTCCATATAGTCAAGTCACAAACCACCGCCGGGTTCGCGCGCCCACTTACTCACCACACTAAGCCGGTCCCCAAACCGCTTAGCTGAGACACCACTCGAAACTGAATAAAACTTTCATTCTTTTACATGCAAGCGCATCCAGTGGCCCTCCAACTGTCTGCCTATTACCCTTCCCTTATTCGGTTTATTCCAGCCGCTCTCAAACAGTCTGCTAGCCGCCTTACGACTTATATTTGAAAGTATAGTAACTTATAGTGATTCTCAGCTTATGAATCATATATCCGGAAGATATAAGCCTTTTATTGTCATACAGAAATCAAGACCTTTCAAAATATGAATATTTCAAAATCAGAAGTATCAAAAAGTGGGCTTAAATAGGCTAATTTCCCAGAAGACGATCTCCAGAGAATCTAAATATTTTGGGAAAAGTTTAATAATAAAGGTATCAAAAATTAAACAACTGCGAAAAAAAAATATATATATTTAATTTATAAAACATCACTAAATCACAACTAAATTGGGTTTTTACGGATAAATTTACCTAAATCGTTGAATATTTGCCATTAATCACCGATTGCTGCCATTTAGGAAAAGAAAGAAAGAAGAATTGATTTCATAATTATATCTTAATATATCTAATCTTATATTATATATATTCTTCTAATACAAAATATAAATTATAATAAACCAAAATACAAATTAGGGAAGAGCAGGTTATTTCTTCTGATTTTACATTTATTTTAAAGAATAAGTAAAGTTCACAAGGCTATAGAGTATCAATTTATGCGAAATATCATTCATAAGTAAAACAAAGTTAGGTAAATATTATATATATAATAACATCATATATATATAATAATAATATTATATATAATAATATAATATAATATAATAATATATATAATATAATAATATATATAATATAATAATAATAATTAGATAAGAGATATATTCTAAAACAAACTTATACCTTTTTGAAACCTTAGAGACTAGATCTACGTTTTCATAGAC